>JACCGJ010007573.1:0-15154 GCA_013407085.1 Atriophallophorus winterbourni
TTAAGGAAGGGATTGCTTAACTAAATCTGTTCGACTCTCCATATCGACGAATCAGAGGAGACCTTATCTTACTTTGAAAAACATTCCTTACCCCGAACCATCACTTACAGGAATTATTCACGCGAAGGGATACGGACTCATGAATAATGGCTGGTGGTACCCCATTCCCGCCTGAACTGTGGAAGGTATTTTTATTATGTCCCTGTCTGTTCTACTTGGAACAGTTTGCCTTCTACCGTTACTCAATCCACTAGCTTACATGAATTTAAAACGAGATTAGAGGAATGTTTATTGAATTATTCGTTTCCCGAACACTTATATACTGCTCAATCTAATTCCTTCTCTTGTTTATACACTTACATTTCAATTTTTACCATCCTATGGTTGTTGTTAAGCATGTTGCTTTTTAGACCATTAAAAACCTTAAACTACCTTAATAAAACTCATCAAGTCTTGAAAACGATTAATGTCATCGGAAAGATATTATTCAACCCCATCTTTGGTTATATTTGCAACATCGTGTGATCAACTATCGAATTGTAATTCAAGATTCAATTCTGATTTTGTTCTTAATTATGAAGACCGCCATTTTTCGCGCTCACGATAGTCATCATTGATCGATCGACAGAACCACTGCTTGTGCACACCCCACTGAACATTGCTCTTCACAACCCTGACCGGATGAACCCGAAAAGAAAACAAAGCTCATCGGGAAGCATGTGTACGGTTTGCCAAGATGGTGACCAAAACGATAAGTGTTCGACGGGATCCGTGATGTCTCAAATTAATGGAAACGAGAAATGACTCAGCAAAACCGTTTCTACGACGAACGACTCGAATTATTAAACAAAATCCGCGAATATAAACCTCCGTGTTAAATGTACCAACGTGACCAAGTCACGGGAAACCCTGTTCGAAGATGATCAAAAAATTACTTAGAGGAGTGTTATAAACTCTGTCGTCAGAGGAGACTAACCACAGTTACTCACTCATCCATAGCTCGGCAAAGACCTCAGCTGAATTCTGCTCAAAAATGATCTCAGCCTTTTACGAATAACGCGGCAATCTGAGTAGGACGTGGAAAACATACTTTAAATGTTTATTTTCTTAGAGGTGTTCCAGAGTCTACATGCCGTATCCATGCAGATCTACCATGATGGGAGCGAAAGACGTCGTATAAATATCGAGAAGAATATAATTTAAGCATTATTGTACTTCTACCCCTTGATGAAGATGATGCTGAGGTACCTTCTCAAGAAACTTCTGAGCAGCATCACAGTGAGTGAAATACCAAACCGAAACAACTTTATTAAAGAGCCATACTTGCGGATGCTTTTAAGATACCGAGGTCTGCATAACTTTCAAGGACAAGGTCCAAGTTCTTTAAAGTTGACCTTTTTAAAAACCGAAATGACCGATAGTATCAAACGTGAATGGAAAGCTAATAGAATAAGCCTACCCCAAAACGGCAAGTTGAAATTGTCTAGAAAAATAAGCAAGCGAATGGGTTGTACGGACACACCAACCACTATTGATGCGGTTCAAACTGTATATCATTTGAAAACTCCAAAATACTTGAGCATTCTGATTATAACCGCGTGGGCCCCTCGATGGCATTTCCTGATTTGTACACTACAAATTGTATAAGTAGTTTATTTACAAATGTAAAAAGCCTTTCGAACAAATTGGGGGAGTTAACACATATATGCTCCAGTGCCTCCCAATAGACAACACGCAATCTACCCTCGAGGATACAATTTGGTGTTCGACTATATTTGAAGTACTCAGCAATGGCTTACCCAGCATGGGGTGGTTCGCCGGATAGATAAATTGGCCCTGACTAAATCTCTCGTGCACATTCATCATTGGCAGGCGGACCACATAAACCCACAATATATCTTCAATAATAGAATTTGGTGTTCTTTAACATTGAAGTCTGGTGCAGTTTGCATGATTAGTGTGGTCTACATATCCCCCTCAACTACGGAAGCGTTAAATCAAATGTTGATCCAAGAGCGTCACCGCTTGACTCGCACTCAGCAAGTAACAATACCTATTTTGGGTGATTTTATACTGCCTACTCTTTATCTCATGGACGTTCACTCTCAAAGTCTAAACGCTGAAATACCGATTTAATTAGTTAGTAATTTCAGTCCCTACCCCAAAACTTCAAGTTGAATTTACCCATGATAATAGCCGAAAGCTAGCAAATCGATATTACGGACCCATCGACGCTTTGTGATTCTGTTCAAACGGAATCTCATGCGACATCTCCAAAAAACTTGAGCATTCCGTCTCTAACCGAATTGGTCCATTGATAACCTTTCACGGTTTCGAAACTACAAATTTTTTTAAGATGTTTATATACAAATGCGCAAAGCCATCCGAACGGAGTTAACCGAGGTATGCTCGCACCACTTACCTGATATTATCGCCATTACAGAAACCTGGTATTCTTCCCAATTGATCTAAACGGAGATATGCATTCTCAACATGAAATTCATAAGAAACGACCGAGATAGAAGTTGTGGGCGTAGTGTTCTTTATTATCATAATTGCGTCCAGTGCCGTCCAACTGAAAATTGATGATAATATTTGGTGTTATTTAACGCTGATTTCTGGTAAAGTTTGCATAATTGGTGTGGTCTATCGGTCCCCTTCATTTCCGGATAGTACGACGAATGATTCATTCAAGTGCTTCAGTAAGCAGCAAGTGCCTTCAGCAAGCAACAATACGTTTTATAGGTGATTTTAACAAGGTTACCCTTGACCTCAGGGACGTTCACTGGCCACAAAATCTGAAAAACTGTTTTTGAGACCCGCTAGATTCAATCCCTTTATACAACCATGTACACGAATGCACTCGCAGATGAGCTTCTGACCACCCCTCTATCTTGGTCGAGGTGTTAACATCGTAAGAACATTCTGTAGGAGCGGTCGGATTCCAGGCTTCGCTGGGTCTTATTAACCACACAGTGCTTGTGTTCGGCTATGTTTGCAGTACCCCGCAACCGCTTGCTCTGAATAGGGTGGTTCTCCGGGTATATAAATTGGCCTGAGTAAAGTGCTCATGCAGATTCATCATTGGCCTACGGACCAAATAAGAAAGAAAGAAATTGTACATTTTCTGAAACAGAAGATTGTCGAGATCTCGCACATCGTTCCTAAATATCCGCATATGACTTTGTTTTGTTGTCTGCTGCAGAACAAAAAAGTGGATAGCGCTGAAGCGAGCATCGTGTGATGCAGCATAAAGCCAACAATACTTCTACTTCTTGACAACATTTCCGTATGTTACGCAACAAAGTGACTTCACTTATTCGAGAGAATAAGGAAGCACATCAATTAGTGCTGCTGACAAAAGTGAAACGCAACCCTAATTTAATAAGCAAAATCATGAACGCAAAATCGAAAATCAAACCAGGTATTTCTGCCGTCCAGAATGGTGAAAAACTCATTGAGAATGCGTTGTTAAATGCAAATGATCTCGCGATTTAATACTCTATAGTGTTCTTGCCAATTGTTTCAGTGGAACGTTGTGAGTATTCTGGTGCTTCAGGGATCGAAACATTTGGCGAAATTTTGATAAATACATACATTGTCGCAAGTCAATTGCTCAAACTAAATGTAAGAAAATCCCCATGTGCGGATGGCATCACACCGGATGTGCTCATGTACTGTCATCCTTACTTTTGTTAACCGATTTCCAGCTTGTTTGACTATTCGTTGCATAACGGAGTTTTACCAAAAGATATGAATTCAGGCCTGATTACAACTATTTTCAAATGCAGCTGCCAATCTGACGCCGCAAATTATTGTCCCGTCACACTATTACCTGTTATTGGTAAGTTCATTGAACATATAGTCTCTGAAAGATTGCTCGCACACCTTGAATTCTGTAATTTATTTTCGACAGCGCAGCATTGATGTCGATCTCATCACTCTTATCTAACGAATCTCCTCGTAGCGATAGACTACTGGAAGAAAGAGTTGGATAGATGTTCTTGCATTTCCGTCTGTTACTTAGACATTCCAAAGGCTTTTAATAGATACAATCACCATTTGCTTCTTGAAAACTGATACGTTTAGGAAAATTTGAATCATTCACTCATGTTTGTACGACTACCTGTCACGCCACGCAATAGTAAGTGGCGTAAGTAAGTGGAGAGATATCCCAAAAGTTCAAAACCACCAGCGAATTCCACAATGGTCCGTGCTAGGTTCGCTCCTCTGTCTATCATACATAAACGATTGACCCACATTTTATCATTCAAATTGGTTCTGTTCGCGCATGATATGAAAATTATTACAAGAATCTGTTCCACAGATGACTGTGCGAAACTTCAAAGTGATCTGGACAACGTTTCGATTTGGAAGACCATATGGAAAAGTAAGATGCTCCATCTGGGCAAGAATCTTGCTTGGACATATCGATTGGGAACAAAAATCTTGCCATGGAACTCGGTGGAAAAAGAACTTGGAGTATGGATTAGTGGAAACATGGAGAGCTCGGTTCACTTTCAGAATATATATCGACAGGCCAGCAGATTGTTAGGTATCTTTCGAAGAATATTTGGAAAAATCTCGCTGGTAACGTTATTAAGGATAATGAACGTCTACCTTCGCCATACGACGGAGTATGCTGTAGAGGTCTGGGATCCTTAGCTGCGAAAAGATATTGCTCTCTGATAAAGTCCATCACAAAGAAACAAAATTATTTATCGGTCTTCGCAATGTTCCGTAAACCGAAAGATTGGGTGCTAATGAAATAACACCCTTCATCCTGAAACAATGCGCCCATGCTCTATTCTCACCACTCTCTGATCTCTTCAACCTGTCACTGAGTGGCAGCAAGGTTGCTACTGACTGGAAAAGTGGATTAATCACTCCGATATATAAAGGAGGGAACCGATCCGATGTGTCTAACTACAGACCAGTTACGTTGTTGCCAGTGGTCTCTAAAGTTCTCGAAAGATTTGTAGCAGCCGAACTTATCAAACTCTTGGAACAAAATGAGCTTCTTTCCATCGCACAACACGGATTTAGGACAAGACACTCCTGTCTCACCAATCTTCTCTTAACTCTTGATAATTGGACTCGAGCCGTGAACGATGGATACCCTATCCATGCTTGTTACTTGGATATGTCTAAAGCTTTTGACCGTGTTAACCACAGCATACTGCTACAAAAATTGGAGCACCTCGGGGTGTGTGGCAAATTATTGACCTGGATACAGGATTACTTGTCTTGTAGAGTTATCAGGGTCGGAGTTGATGGGGCACTATCCAGCCCAGTAAATGTTACAAGTTGCGTACCTCAAGGCTCAGTCTTGGGGCCAATACTCTTCCTCGTGTACGCGAACGATATACCTGAAATCGTACGCAGCAAAATCATTTTATTTGCGGATTACATCAAAGTGTGGACTAGCGTAAGCACCATAGAAGATTGCCGAATTCTACAGAAAGATCTCGAAGCACTTCATACGTGTTCATTGCGAAACTGCCTACCATTTAACATTCAAAAATGTAAAATGTAAAATGTCGGTAAATCATTCGAATTCATATACTCTCTTGGAACTCAGCAACTTTCATGGGTTACGGAAGAGAAAGACCTGGGTTTGTGGATTAGCAGTAACTTGAAGTCTTCACGGCAGTGTTCTGTTGTATACAAAAAGTCTTGCCAAAGCTAAGCATTGCTCAGAAGGATCTTCAGCAGTTTCACAATGCAGATACTCCCGCTGATAATTAACACCTATATCAGACCAACAATGGAGTACGCTGTTCAAGCATGGTCCCCATGGTTACAGAAGGACATGACCCTGCTGCAAGGCCTATATCACCGCGCTACAAACTGGTGACCGGGCTATATAACAGGCCATATGAGGAGAAGATTGCAACTCTAAACCTGTTTGACTTTTCGTACCGTCGTCTCAGGGGTGACTTGATCCTGCTGTTCAACATTCTGCATACAGTGGATCACCCACTTGAACACCTGTTTCAACGGCAGGAATGACGTGGTAGCAGATCGCTTTGCTGCAAGTTAATTATCCCACACTCCAGATCAAATTGTCGAAGGTTTTTCTTTGCTGTCCCAGTTTGTTTTATATGGAACTCTCTGCCCCCACTTATCATTCGCGCATCAAGCTCGAACTTGTTCAAGGCTGAACTTGACAAGTATATGTTGACTAAACCCAACCTCGCACATGAATACACGTGCTGACTTTCCATATTGATAAAACAGTTGTGTAGTTTTTATGCATTCTCTATATTTTTAATCTGTGGTTACTGTAAAGTATTTGCTTTTTGAACCATTGAAACTTTGAATTACTTTGAATTACGTCGCGATATTATTCTGATCTATAGAATTATGTCTGCCAAAGGACATCCACAAAGTGAATTGCTTGATGTGTGTGATGAGAAAGTGACATTTCTTGTTTGTTTACATCTCAAGTTCGTGTGTTGATTGTCGGCGCCGTTTTTATGGTGTACGTGCTATATTTGTTTTGAATTCCATACCCAACATGTGGTGTACACGACTTGCGATGTTTAAAGCGACCTTCTACTTACAAATGCAAAATTTATCATTCTTGTGTCCTACCTTTGATATACTCTGCTCGTTATATACTATTGTTGTTTTTACATTATCATTCATACCGTAATTCGGTTGTGTTGTAAAAGGATACATTTTTAACCGTAAATGCTTGAATCATTGATACCTTTAATCCTTGTAAAGCAATTGGTAGTTTCACTACTGACGAAGATGCTTTGTCCAAACATGAAATATGTTTAATTAGCACATCAACATTAGTTTCACTTGCCATGCCAAGTTTATATACATTAATGAAAAGATAAATCTTCTTTATGCATTAGGTTCAATGAAACAATCTATGTGTAATTCATAACAATAACCCTTTAAATTGCAAATCATGCTCACTTATTCCTTTACAAATTTTGAATAATTTGCGTTTAATCGCACAGTTGAATAAAAACATTCAGCAGTATTTTTCCAAACCAAATTTGTTGTAGAATATTGCGATTCATCATGAGATTTTATAATGATATCTTGTTAATTATTTTGAGGTTCGGAAAATAATTACAGCCAGAAACCGGTAGTGGTGTGTAATGGATTGGCATGTTAACACCACAATACATTAATATGCTGTTTTATTTTATATTCTAAAGTTGCTTACAAACTAGCCCGTGCTCCAATGCGTTATTCATTCTCGTGTAGATATAAATCAATTGCAATTTGTGCAATTGCTTTTCGCGGTTTTATTTCAATTATATAAGTTCCTGTTATTATTTTTCGTGGTTTCATACAAATTGTTCCGATGAGAGAGCGACGTAAATCAAAAAAGTCAAACAGTACTCACGATTTACACATTGAATGCATTTGAAGTAATTTGAGCATGCGTGAAGTTGAACAATAACATTGATTATTCAGCCGCTGCGGTTTACTTGAATTCACTGAATCATGCACGATTTGTTTATTTAATGAAATTGCCTTTCAGTTACGTTCCCAGGGGAGAAAATTCAATTGACGAATAATTCAGTTTTTTTCATAGTATCTGGAGAGATTTTACTTAGTCAACCTGGCACGATCCTGCTTGAAACCATTCACAGCCAATATGTGCGTTGACTGATATTCAGCAATAGTACAGAGCCTAAATGAACGGAATTCTTAAAGTAAGGGTTATATATATTAACTCGGGTTTACGTTACTTAACAAATTTTACTATATTTCGCCTTCCCAAAATAAAATTTTTTGTTCAATTTTTAACAGTAAAATTCCAATATAAAAACGATTCATTCCTGAACTATTTTCGGACACCAGGACGCGTTAATTCCCGTTTTTACTTAATTGAACTCTGCAGCCTATGGTTGCTATCGTGATTTGTTATATGTAAAAAGCTTCAACCTTTTCATCATGGCGCTCTATATATAATTAGCGTACAATAACCATATTTGTTTCATCTAAAAATGAGTTAAATGAAAATACTCACGTAGTATTCAACACAAATGAACATTTTGCAGCGGAAGTGTGGCGAATTGGTGTTTTTCGGTAGATATAAACTGCACGAAACCAATTTTGTTGATGCCGAAGTGTTTGAATAAGTAAAAGTTAATGAATCGAAATGACTAATTAATTAAAGTGAAACCATTAGCATAAATTGATTTGAAATGGTGATAAAATGTGAATTATCCTACAATTAACATTGTCATAATTCACAGTCGTAGATCCAGAGTTAACGGAGATTTTTGTAGCATGGATGCATTAGATCCGATCTCCTTGATTTTCACCAAACGTATCACTCAGGTGTATAAATTAAAAATTTTGGATTCCACTTATATTACCATGCTGTTGAAAGTTACAACAATAGTGAAGTCGTTAAATGTTTACAGCTCGAAATTGTTGACATTCCATTAAATAAATATTGTCCTCGCTTCACAATATTCTATGTTGTTTTTGAACCTTTCTCGGGATTTTAAAAGAACGAAGCCATATACATTACGTTGCACCCCTGCTTCGGCAATCAATATGGTAATCAGAGTGAATGAATTCTACATAAATGGTTTAACCGGTTTAACAATAAGCATGTTTCGCCTTCGCATGCATTTTCATCACACATTAAACCACCGGTTTTGTGCTGTTTGTACTGATCAGCTTGTTTGTTTTAGACAGCTCGCATTAACTGTTACAACAACGAAACTTTTGTCGATTTTCATAGCTCACATGTTTATTCTATTAATTTTATTGATCCTATTTTATCTGCCAAGACTTCAGATCAGTATTTTTAAAATGTAAAAAATTAATGTGAATTTTTTTTATGCTGAGTACCGATTATATTGAAATTCAGTAAAAGATTCCGATACAAACTAGTATTTTTTGTTAAAACATCATTCGTTTTGATTGGTTGAACAACGAAAAATTTTCTATTGGTCAACCGTCGAATCATTTCGAATAACCAAAGAGATTTCATAGTAATAATTATAAAGCGATTCTATGGAAAGATTTCGCAATCTACAAATCGTGCGACTTGTGTTTTATGGTGAAACAGTTTCCGTGTGTGTGAAATTATGATTGGACTTACCCGCATACTGATATCTCATGGAAAATGAGAAAAATAGTAAGACTCTGTTAGATTATCGTGTAAATAATTTCTTTTATGATATCGCCTAGATGCTATATAGAATTTTAACACCCCGGAGATAAAATATGGAAAAAATTGTATCAGTTTGCTTAGAATATTTTGAACCTCTCTGTTAGGCTTTAAATTGTTGACTCTATTTTCTCTACGAGTAGTATTTTTCTGTGTTATTATGAAACATGCTTATTATACATGTCGATGTTGTAGCAAATACTCAAGTGAGTCTTCAAGAAAATTCCTTAAGTGTTTCACAAAGACATAAGTTCGACGGAGAGAACTTTGTATTCAATCGGTTGGTGCTGTATTTTTCTACTCGACGACTGATGTTCATTCCAGCGTGATTTGACATACATTTTAGTTTACTATAGGTTGCTTAGAATTAAGTTAAAAACAGAGTCGGAGTTTGGAATGTCATTTTGTCACGTTGCTTGTCTGTATTCTTATCATTGTTCCGACGAAACGTCTATACCAGAAGTGAAACGTCACCCGAAAGGTACTCTATCCCATTAAATACCGATTTATTTGTAATATGAATACACGATCGGTCCCGAACAATGTTTAATCAAGCGCTCAATTACCTGCCAAAAAGAATTTATTTTAGATTCTACTTTCAAATCGATCGCGCCAAACAGATGAAGGTAGAAGTTTTGACTTTGCTTATGCAACCGAAATATTCGCTTTTCAAGTAGTTCATATTAATCATTAGAATACCTAAATAAAATATACGAAATATGAAACGAAGAGCATAATTAAGGTGTAACAATTTGGTCGGTTTAACATTTTACCACCCTTTAATTACTCCAACTAATCATTCGTGATTCCATGAGGATAAACGAAAACCCATGTACGGCAGAATCTAAAGGGAAATCTTGCAGAAGTACATTATAATTTCGTTGTATTTGTGCCATTCAAAAATATTTATCTGAAAGCTAATTAAGCATTCCGAAACATGGGTTTCCCGGTGGCTACTGCACTCAATAACACGTTTGAGTTAATCCTGAGTGTGAAGAGCACAAGAATCGCATAAAGATACGTCAACAAACCAAGGCCACCTAGCAGACTCTTATCAATGAACAAGCTTTACTAGAACATGTGTTGAACATACATTGTGAAGCGAATAAATACGAACGATTATATATTTCGGCGTAGCACCACGCCATATGAAAACGTATGCATGCATGGACAGTGAAATCAGGAAAGCTGGAGAAACAGGCGATTGAAAAATTTAGAGGAAATAGAGGTCTTCATTATATGGCTCACGGGACTGCAGCGGACAAATAATATTTCAGTTTCCAGTTGATTATTGTTTTAATTCCATTTAACGTTTGCCATATTTGTCACATGTTTATTCGAACACATATGAACCTTGATGTAAACAGAGCTTGATCATAACCGACCTTCAAATGTGCTCATATCCTTTCACGTGCACTTGTCCGCATTCACGCTGGTAAACTGGCAAATAGATCCGAGCTTGGCTTGACAACCGCAGAAGCAAAACGCTATCCAGAAAATATTCTAATCGATCGCCTTCAAATTTCACCTTCATATCAATAATTTATCGATCAGCGCCAAACATTTTCTAAGCACGTTTGTTGAGGACAATTATTGAGCAATCAATTCTGTGTGTCCTATTCCATAAAATTAAGCTTACTGATATATTGACACAATAACGTTGTGCAAAAGATAGGCGAAACAATAATCTTGGTACTGGTGTAAAAATATATTCGCAAAACCTAGCAGTTCGACGATATTGGTTCATCGTAATATATTTAACAGCTAAATCTATCATACTGTAACTTACGCTTAACACAACTCCCTACTTACCGAGCTGAATTTCTGAATAGCACTACAGTGTAGTGATCACAACATTTGCACTAACACACCAATTGCTCACACACGTGTCACGCAAAATGTGGTAAAGCATCGACCGCGGAGGCGATAACTCAATGATGAAAATATTCCTGGCGTGTGCTAGATCTGTTGTTGTCGTGCTAGAACAAGTGTGCAGCAATGCAACCTGAAGGAAAACATGCTGAGCTTATATCTCAGCAAACCAACATTTGAAACTGTAGTTAAAGCTCAGAACTCTAAGTTTGCCGGTACAAATACCAAAATATCTGAAAATATGGGCTGTAATGCCAACCAGACAAAATATACATCTCCGCATATCATTATACACGAACGCTCAACTGTTATAAATCTGCCGGAATAGCTTGCGGAGCGCTCTTGTCATCAAGACGCAACCTTTTCAAGACCAACCGTCAACGGCATGTCTGACCTAGATTCCTCTGACACCATAAAGCTCACAGCGAACAAGTCATCCGTTCTTCTGAGGCTTTAGCTGAAACCCTCGGATTCAAATCCAAAGGTCTCTGCGCAAAAGACCACAAAAAAATCTCACTGTAATCTGTAACAACATACAGGAATCCAGCGAGACAAATTTTGCAAATAGACAGAGGCACGAACTAGAGCACTTGTCCAACCTCTGTGTGATGATGGGTTCGGAAACCATAATACAGGGAGCATTTACAAGTTTGATTCGCCACCCAAGCCCCACACATTTCGATGAACCACGTCTACTGACAATAGCACTAAGAAGTGAAAAGGATATGGAAACTGTTATTTTAATCTCTTATTTGCTATGGAGGTTTACGAGTGCAATACTCGAATCTACGGCGACATAACCTGGTGGTTAGCAAGCGACGTCTTGATGTTCGTATGAGAATAAATGAGCGCAATCTAATCATTTTATGCGTTCCAGAGGCTGCCAATACGACGAAGAATGTTAAACCACAACAACATGACAAGAAACAGTGGCTCTACATCGCAGAAACGATAAGAGCGCGGGGTGTATTCAATTGAGTACCTTCCGGATACCGGGTCATCAAATTCCAAAGGTAATAAACCACCTTCTTGAAACTCACTTTACTAACCCGTGCAATGACAGACTTCGTCATACATATTTGACGAGTAAACAGAAAAAATGTCCATGGCGACGTCATACAAAGCAAATTTAAGACAGTCGCAGCAAAAAAGTTAAATCATTACCGTGCAAATACACTGAAAACTCAAACTCAAAAGACGTTTCAAAAAACCACAAAAGTCCAGCTTACAGGACATCATCCACAAATCATTGCTACAAACGAAAACCAATATTAACTGCTTATACACAATGCGCAGTGTTTGCGGAACAAAATAACTGAATTGATTCATTCCAGCAATAAGTTGTCTGCTGGGGGATACCCTGAGGTATAGCTTGATTCTGGAGTCCATAGGGAACTGCATCCTAGGTTTAATTTACCGCTCACCTGCATCATCTAACGCTCACAACTAAATGTTGCTAGAAATATTCCATAACGCTGGAAATCTGAGCGAAACCCAACTACTTATAATGGGTGATTTCAACCTTCCACAGCTTCACACCAAAAGATTGCACCCACAGCAAACACGTGAGTACAAATTTTGCGAGATGATTAATCTCATTCCCTTTTAGAATCACGTAGATTACTTCACTCGACAGAGGGGCCCGACGAACCACCAATCCCAGATTTGATTCTTATATCGGAAGCAACAGCAGTCGAGTCAGTACGGTATCAAGTCCTCAGGGGCTAAGTGGCAACCTCGTGTTGTTCTTCCAATTCGTGTGCTGCGTCAGGAGGAATCTAATGACGTCAAACTAATCAGAAGGGTCGATTACGTTGGCCTTCGCGAAGCACTCAATATGGTAGAAGTGAGGCATTTCGATCTTACAAATGCAGAAACTCACAGATCCAGCCTTTCAAGATACATCGGTATGAAAATAGACGAAAACGTATCCTATAATCCGAAAAGAAAACCTAGAACATTTTGTTTCGCATTCCGCGGTCGCACTCGAATGCGAAAATCGGCATGGGATACACACAGGATCACTCGAACAGATGTATGCTGGGAACGTTTTCGAAATGTCCGACTGTGGTATTTTCAACTTGCAACCATGACCACGGCTGTTGCTGGAAGTTCGAATATGAAAAATATGTCCAAGCGGTATGAAACAGCAGTAAGTATTTTGTATGCGAGGATGAGATCTCCTCGCATTCTACTTTGTGCAAGTGTCTTTAGCTCCAGTCATGTGAGTCGCTCAGATTCTGAAGCAGTGAGTAGTGATCGAAAGCTTCACATACATCTAAGTAAGAAGCGTCCAATTGTTGAAAGTCGTGAACAAGTTAGACAGGCATGAGTGTGATTTTCTAAACCCATATGGCTCTCGCGATGCCATATAAGGCGACCACACACTACGCGTTCCAATAATTTAGAAATCACTGAAAGGAGCCCTCGAGGCGGTAATTGGCCGGATTAAAACGACTGCCACCTTTGTAAAGTGGTCTAATAACTCCGGTTTTCCGGTCAGCTGGCATGTTTCCTGTACTGAGTGTGTTTAAATAAATCACATAGTCGGCCGCAAAGCTCCAGATCACATGACTTCAGAATAGCTGGCGTTATTCTGTCTTCACCCGGGAATTTCTTAAAGTGTAACCTCCGTATAGTCTTTCGCACAACTGTGGCATTCGCATCGACATTACTGAAGCTTTCCAGTGGTAAAGGTCGTTTTAACGGGGTCAATCGAAATTGCAATCAAAGCGGTAAGAAAATCGATGCCGCTGGATTTTGATGTGAAAATTTTGAAATACGTCTGTTTCCTTTGCGATACATGACACAGACAGTTTAGGCGGTGCTGTCGTAGTAGATACTGTAATCCATTATTGTTGAAGTTTTATTGTGTTACTCCACTTGGAGAGTTAGTACGCAACCTGTAAAATGTGATATTATTAATAAAATGCAAAATAATAGAATAATCAAAAATCAAGAATCGTGTATTTATGATGTAAAAGCTATTGTTTTACACGTACCATTGGATTACAGCTATTGAAAATGCATAGGATTCAATCAAAATCCCAAAGATGTGTTTGCTTTGTGTGGGGTCAATATGCAGTGTTGATAGTTGAGTGCTCTATGATTTAAGTATCCTGCTATGATTTAAAAACACGGATTTGGGTAGCGTTCGCAATATCTTGTGGTAGTGAATTCCACAGAAAGCAGATAGGCACAGAGAAGAAATGACGTGTTGAGTGCCGTACAACGAGACAACTTGAAAGAGTCCGTGCATTGTTAGGGGAAACGACTTTAATACGATTTCGGGGAGGGTGATTTTCCATCCGCAGTATTATATATTTTTTTAGAATCATGTCGCAACTTAGAGTCCTTTGTGTAAAATCAGTCAATCCCAGCATGGGCATTCGCTCTAGATATGGAACGTCATTCCATCAACAATAGAACGTTCGTTTATGAAGTATTCGAAACAATGTTATATACAATCCACAATTTGATTTTTATACGACAGTTGTTTTTCACTCAATTCACGACAGGATTTGGCTCTGAGTTGAAAATAGCTAACCGATCACAAACGAATTAACAATAATTCATTTCCCTTGACTAGTGAGCGTGCATAGCTATTAAATAATGATGTACCAATTATTTTTTACACATCTCAACTTTAAATTGTTATTGCTTTACTCTATCTTGTCAGGAAAATGCGTATCATATTATAAGGAATAATATTGTTGTTTCTTTCCAATTTTATAAACAAGAATTTATTTAAATGTATGAATTTACAAAGCAAATGGAATCAATGCAAAGGAATTTATGTGCAATCGGTTAGAGTAGTTTTTGGGTAACGTTTCACTTCTGACACAGAAGCTTCGTCAGGGTGATAGTCAGGACAAGGAACATGATTAAGTAGTAGTCAACCCACCGCCACATCTTTGACCTTACCGCTAAACAGCCTATATTACGCCTACTGTGTGTCACGTCTCGTGGGAATGACCAGGATCAGTGGTCCATTTTCCTCACAGTGTTTATCCAAAACAATCTGATACAAGTGAACACGGTCAAGGTCAGTTGACACAGCTGCCCACATACGTAAAAGTACATAACTATCGGGGCTAAGGCAATTTTTGAAAAACAAATATT
>JACCGJ010007596.1:0-15141 GCA_013407085.1 Atriophallophorus winterbourni
GGTGGTCTGTTTAGAATTTCTTCAAGATGTTCCACCCATCTTTTCCTTTGCCCCTCCTCGCTTGTCATGGTTCTTCCATTTTTGTCCTTGACTGGTTTGCTCGGTTTGGAACTCTTCCCTGACAAGGCTCGGGTGATTTCATATACCCTCCTCATGTTATTCTGCTTTGCCGCTAGCTCTGCCTCCTCTGTTAGGTTGTGTATAAATTTCCTTTTGTCCTGTCTAGCACCCTTCTTCACTTCCCGGTTTGTCTCCCAATATTGTGCTTTGAGGTCTGACTTCTGTTGCAGGTCACAGCATCTGCTAATTTCATCTGCAGATCCCTCCTCTTTCTTAATCGTCTCCCGGCCCTCGTCAGCATTCCTTATGTTCCCTCTCTTTCTTTCCCAGAACTTAGTGCACGCATAATGCCGGTCTTTCGTATTAATGCCAGTTGATTTTCTATGTTTCGTCGACCAACCCGGGACAGCGCCTGAAAACCATTATGACTTCACAGCTGAACTCTTCTGATTTCTTTTTTCTAATCAAGTTCCGTGTTGATTGTGGTACGTCTCTGACGGATCGTTGAAGGACTTCAGCTTGGTCCGCATTGTTGCAACCAGCAGGTGATTGGTCGGAGGCTGATCGGGCCGCGCCTCACTCTGACCCGTCCAGCACACTACGCCTCCACTTTGTCTTATGTGATTCAAGATTCAAGATTTATGTTAAAAAAAAAGCAAATTGCTGTACAATACCATAGGATATACGTATAAAAAATTATTAAAAAAAAATCGTTACTTGTATGATCGTGTCCATGTTCTTCATAGATGGAGCAAAAATAATCCTCAATGGCAACACAGACTGAGGGAAAAGAATCTTTGGATGGACGGTAGTTCCGTGCGTTAAAATTTTATAGACATCAATAGGTAGGGCCCAACGCAGTAGTTCTCAACATAAGGCTTCGTAACCTTTGTTTAAAGATGTGCTCGTTCGATGAGGTAACAATATCTATCGGCAAGCTATTCCACAGGAAGCATACACGAACAGCGAAGAAGTGACGACGACAATTCAATCGTGAGTGTGGGATTTGAAGGGTCAACGGGTGGCTGCGTGTGGGGACAACGGAACGAAACTTGAAGAGGTGTTTGAGAGGGTGGGATTTCGCGTAGATGATTCGATATGTCAGAGTGAGGTCGTGTAGGATACGTCTGCGCTCGAGGGTGCACAGTCCAAGTCTGATCAGTCGCTGCTCAAAGGGTAAATTATTCAATCCGGTAACCGTTTTGGTTGCCTTGTGATAAATTCGTTCGAGGAGCGAGATGTTTTTTTCCATCCATGGCGTCCAAGCTTGTACAGCGTAGTCAACGACAGGATGTATGTAAGTGTTAGTAATTTCACGAGTGAGTGTGGTGGGAAACGTCCGAAAATGCGTTTCAGTAAACCTAGCAAGCTGCACGCACGCTTGTAGACGGCTTCGCACTGTAGGCTGTTCTTCAAAGTGCAGACACCAAGATTCCGAGATCTTTTTGTGATGTACTCCATTCAAGCGGGTGGCTGCCAAGTGTATAGGGAAAGGGAAAGGGTTTTCCGACTTGCAACATTTTGCACTTGCGGAAATTTAATGGCAGTTTGTTTTGGATTGACCACTGGTGCAGTTTATTCAAATCTCCTTGCAGAACTTGACAGTCCTCGATAGAGTTGACCTTCGTCCAGATTTTTACGTCGTCTACGAATAAAACAAGCTTACATGCTAGTAAGTTCGTTAGATCGTTTATAAATAAGAGAAACAGTACCGGACCGAGAACCGAACCCTGAGGGACTCCGCTCGTGGCTTCAATTGTTCGAGAAGTTTCACCATCTATTCTGACTTTTACTTTGCGTCCAGACAGGTAACTTGTGAACCATGTTAGTGAGTTTCCGATGACGCCAACATTCTGCAGCTTCTGAAGCAGTAAGGAGTGATTCACTCTGTCGAATGCTTTGGATATATCTAAGTAACCGGCATGAACGGAATCCCCTTGGTCTAGTGCTTGCGTCCAGTCATTTAGAGTCGTGAGTAAGTTAGACAGGCATGAATATGTTTTCCTAAATCCGTGTTGTGTGAAAGTTATTAGCTGATGGTTCTCGAGATGTTCAACAAGTCGTTCACACACCAGGCGTTACAAAATTTTAGAAACCGCTGAAAGAAGCGTCACGGGGCGGTAATTCGCCGGATCAGAACGACTGCCCCCTTTGTAGATTGGTGTGATAACACCGGTTTTCCATTGAGTTGGTACGGTTCCCGTATTCAATGAGTGCCTGAATAGACCACTTAGTGGGCCACAAAGCTCCAGCTCGCATGACTTCAGAACAGCGGGTGTTATTCCATCCTCTCCTGGTGATTTGCGAACGTTCAGCCGGCGTAGATGCTTTCGCACAACCGTAGGATTTACCTCGATGTTGCTAAGGCATTCGAATTGTAGTGGGTGCGGCAAAGACGTCAGCGTTGACACGTTCTTTGGACAAAATACTTGCGCATAAAATGATATTAGGGCATCAGCTGTATCATTGACATTATCAGTCAGTCCGTTCTCTGTCTGGATAGGAAATACACCTGGCTTAACCTTGGTCGCGGTGTTTACGATGGTGTACAGCAACTTAGGATGTCGTTTCATCTGGTCGATCAGCTTAAATTGGTGATATTGCTTGTCTTCTCGAATTAAGGACGTCACCTTGTTACGAAAACTACGAAAGTGTTCCCAAGATGCGTCTGTTCGTGTTATTTTATGGGCAGCCCATGCGGAGTTTCGCATGGCTATCCACTTCCGAGTGCGGCTTCGGAGTTTGAAGCAAAATGTTCTTGATTTCCTTTTGGGAACACAGGTAGAATTTTCGTCTAGTTTTGTACCGATATAACTTAACAGACTAGAACAATGAGTATCTGCATTCGTAAGATCGAGATGTTTGTCCTCCATAATCGTAATGGCACCGCGAAGGCCGAAGTAATCGACTCTCCTGATGAACTTAACGTCGCCCGACGCCCTTCGGGCGTTGCACACGAATTCGAAGGACAACACAAGATGGTTACTTAGCCCCAAAGGACTATGATACTGCACTGACTCCAATGCTGTTGCTTCGGAGGTTAAAACCAGATCTAGAATTGATGGTTCATTGAGTCCCCTTTGTCGAGTGAATGAACGGACATGGTTGTATAGGGGAGTGAAAGTGATAATCTCACGGAATTTGTACTCAAGGGATTGATGAGTATGCACACTTTTGGTGTAGAGATGTGGGAGGTTAAAATCACCCATTATTAACAATTGGCATCCTCTAAGGTTTCCAGCGTTGCGCATCATTTGTAACAACGTTTCATTGTGGGCATCGGAAGAGTTGGGCGAGCGGTAGATCACACCAAGTATACAGTTCTCTCCAGTTTCCAAGCGAAGGCTACACCACATGTTGTCCTCTAGCTCAAACCTTGTGTCAGGTACAGCTGTGCATTGAAGACGCTCGTTATAATACAAAGCAACTCCACCACCTGATCTTGAACGGTCTCGTCGAAGTAGGATCATGTTGGGAAGTGCCAGCTCGCAATCGTTCACCTGATCGTGAAACCATGTTTCGGTAACAGCAATGATGTCAGCAGAAAACTGATCGTTAAAGTGAGACAATTCGGCGATTTTGTTCCGCAAGCACTGTGCATTTGTGTATAGGCATTTAACAGTGGTTTTTGTGTGTAGCGAGCCTATGCGGATGATGTTTGTATGTCCGACCCCCTGAGAGCCGGACCATGATGTACTCAGTCCGACTCGGTTTGAGCCGGACCCACTACGTTTTTTGATGTATTGATTGCTTCCGTTTCGGTGGGAACGCTACCGTCTACCGCCCCCAGCCGCGAGTGTGTCTCACTCATTGGTTTGGGTGGGCTAAGTCGAACATCCTTAGGTAGTGTTCGTTTCTTTTTTGTCCATTCCGACCTTACTATTTCAGCCATAGCGCTGGTCAAGAACGTAATCTTCAGAGGTTTCGGTCCACCCCCCTTGTATTTTGGCGAAAAAGGAACTCGAAAAGTGTCCACAACAACGGCATTAGAAATATCGAGAGAACACGCAATGTAGCGCAATTGTTTGACGTCGTGCTCTACCGTTTCCTGATTCGATGCTTTAGAAGTATTTTCTGGTACACCAAGTAGAACTATACTTCGCGATACCGTTTGTTCCCTGTCGTTCAAGCTGCCCTTCCTTTCCCACCATGGTACATCGGGATATATGCGGCAGTTGGGGTCGGAATCTGACTTGAGTAGGTATGCATTCAGCAATACGTTCTCGATATCAGCCTCGCATTTTAGTGTTACCTTGAGCAAGCGAGGTTGACCAATATGAGGTGAAGATGAATGGCGGGTTAGACGAGTCACCTTTTCTGCGTTTACATGTTCAATTTTCATTAGGTGACAAAGTTCAGACCATTTACCGACATCATGTTTCTGTTTGCTGTCAAACAGGCTTTCTTGGGACTCGCTGACATTCGTACATATAACGTTCAGCCTGGATGGGGTGTTCTTTTTTCTTATCGGAAAGTCAGGCGTTTTAGAATTAAAAACCTTTGTGGCTTGACTTTGTGAGTCGGGTACAGCAGTTTTGGAGTGTACAGCTGAGGTCGACCGTAACAGCATATCTCTATAAGAATTTCCTACTTCTGTGGTCGTTTTAGCTGATTCCAAAACGGGAATAACCCTGCTTTTCTGCTTTTTTGGCACACGAGTAGCCTTAGTCTTAGATTCCTTCAACGGTGGTCCCGAAATCGATGTATTGATGTGATGGTTTACATCAGTGATCACTTGCGTACTCACATGATTAACCAACATTTCTTCCACACGTCGAAGGCCCAACTCCAAACCGGCCATTCTATTTTCTATTTTGGATCCAAAAGTATCGTTATAGTGCAATGATTTAGCTCTGCAACGAACACAGACATAGCATGCACCTGGAACCATTTCATTATTCAATAATGCTATCGAGTCAGGGGCTAAAGTACGGTCGCATTTACCATGGATTTTACCCATACACAGAAAACACGTTATTACTTTACGCGCCATGGGACTCACCGGTTGTTCGCATGCTTTGCACGTGACTTCGGGAAAATTCTGCGTGTCGGGATTCGTCCAATCAGCTGGGCCGGCCGTGACTATTGTTGCGTTCGCCGGATCCAGGCCCTTAGCAATGAGGTCAAGTTGGTCCGATGTCGCTGTTTGATCGATCGATTTTTCAGTCCGTATGTTGGTTCTCGTGATGCGGTGAAACATGTTAGTAGCCTGAATTGGGTTCTTCGGCTGTGTGACGGGTTTTTGTTCGAAGGGTCGAGGTGGCTGTTTTGAAACACGTGATTTCGTCATGTTGCAAATAATCCAATATAACTTGTTAACTACACAAGCTAGAACACAGAAATAAGTATCAAAATTCGTAGCTCGACGTGATCCTTGCAATGATAGCAAAAACCGTAGAATAGTTAGCGATTGAAAAAAGTTTGCGCGCGTGAGCAAACTGTGAAGTTTACGCCGATATGATAACTTTGCTGCTAATCCGTTGACAAGAGCAAAACAAATAAATTCCGATAGATATTATTGGAAGTAGCACACAATTCTTGGAATGAGAGAAATCCAAGCATATTCGGCGAAGATATGAGCAGAAGTGTCAGAGCAATGAAAAATGCGACTGCACAGTAGGTCAGGTCGGAAGTTTATTTCAACAATTCACGACCAAACGTACTATATCGTGTCTGAGCTGGTTGGAGACGTCGGGAAAAGAAAGCAAGTGGTTTGGTGATACCGTCGACTTCTTGTTGAAGGACTGCACCGACTGCTTCTTGTGAGGCGTCTGTGGCGAGTGATAACTCCGCACTGGAACACGTAGACATGTACGTCAGTGAAGTAGCTGCGTTCAAGGCAGATTTTAAACATTCGAACGACTTGATGGCGTTGTCATTCATCTAAAAATCGCGCTCCTTTCCGCGTAGTAGATCTGTCATTGGCTGTGATACAGCGGCACAATGTGGAATGAACCGCCTATAATAGTTCACAAGACCGAGAAAACGTCTCAACTGGCGAAGGGGAGTTGGACAGGGATACTCACTGATGGCAGATACTTTTTGTGGCACAGGTTTGATACCAGAGCTGTCGACAAAATGACCGAGGATTTCCAAGGAAGCAACTCCAAACAAACATTTGTCAGGATTGACAATAATGACGTAATGTGACAAACGCTGAAAAACTGTACGCAGGTGTTCAACGTGTTCTGTAGGAGTGGAACTGGCGATAAGAACATCATCAATATACACAAGAACAAAAGACAAACCTTGAAAAACCTGATCCATGAATCTCTGGAATGTTTGAGCAGCATTTCGTAGGCCAAATGGCATTTTTAGAAATTCAAACAAACCGAATGGAGTAGTGATTGCGGTCTTTGGGATGTCTTCTTCAGCGACGGGTATCTGATGATAGGCACGAACTAAATCCAACTTGGAGAAAACGGATTTACCGTGGAGGGATAGAACAAAATCGTGTATGTGGGGGATAGGATAACGATCAGGGACAGTCACTCGATTTAGGGCACGATAATCACCACATGGACGCCAGGCGTCCGCTTTGTTCTTTTCAACCATGTGCAGAGGGGTAGCCCAGATAGAATGAGAGGGTCGAAGGATACCAAGCTCCAACATGTGCTCGAATTCCAATTTGGCAACTTCAAGCTTTTTGGGAGCCAATCTGCGAGGTTTGTTAAAAATGGGCGGACCGCGGGTCAAAATATGGTGTTTGACATCGTGTTTGACAGGAGTGGTAGAGGATGAAGGTTTAAAAATATCAGAAAATTCTGTCACGAGGGAACTGTATGTAGAGGATGTGTCTGGGATAAGCACGCGAATTGTTTGTATGGGTGAATTACAGAAAACTTCCAATGTATTAAGCTTTGTTAAATTGTCAATGAGCTTACGATTAGCCAAATCAACAGAAAGATTAAAATTAGAAAGGATGTCTGCACCAAAAATCGGTACTTTTACATCCGCCACAATGAAAATCCACCGAAAATTACGTCTGAGACCTAATTCGACAGAAAGTGATCTTTGACCGAAAGTGGGAATTTTCGTTCCGTTTCCCGCCTGTAACGTCAACGAAGACGGGTTCTTGCGTTCCATACTGGATGGTGGGATGACGCTAATTTCGGCACCCCTATCGATGAGGAATCGCATTTTAGTGGCCCTGTCGGTAACGTAGAAGAGACGGCTTTGAAGGGTGCCAGAGAGAGCTGCCGTGCCAACTGTCTGGCTTCGCGATCAGTTAGAACCACTAGTGGATCGTTTCGTGGACTGACGAGGATGATGATTTCGTGAGTTACTTCGGGATCGTGCGATGTTTTGTACTTGCAGTGACAAGTTATGGAACATCAACTTCGACTCATCAAAATCGCTCAGAGTCTGTGTACTGGGATTTTTGTCACTCGTGTGCCTGACGTGAGACACGGTAACGCTGTGCGAGATATCGTGAAGTTCGTCTGCAATGCGTGCCAAGTGTTGGAGACTGGTGTGCTTGTCCATAATGGCTAAGACTTTGCGGACGTCGGCTGTAAGACTCTGCTGCCATAATTCACGAATGATCTTGTCATCAACAGGCTTGTCTGCTTGTAATTGAAGCATGTGTCGCAGGTGTTGTGAGGGAGTGTGATCACCCATTTCTAAGCCGGACAAAAGTTTCCGTAGGTTTTGCTCGTCAGTAGATGAAATACGTGAGATAATGGCGTCTTTAAGTGCATCGTACGGATTATCGGCAGGGCGGTTGTAAATTAAATCTGCAACCTCCTTTGCGACTGACGATGGCAACATACCAACTACACGATTATACTGGGATCGTTGAGTTTTTATGCGGTAAGACTCGAAAAGTGCTTCGATCTGTGCGAACCAGAGGCGAGGGTCGTTCATACCAAAAGAGGGAAGACTAAAGTGCGACATAGTGTCGGTAGAAATGTCCTCAGATGGGGTATTAGAAAATGCTGATTTAGAATCCATTTAGTAAATGAAAATAGATATTACAGCAAAATCAAAATAACTGGGAGTGTATGGTACGAACGAAAATTTCAAAAAGAAAAATGTTCGGGGCTCACCAATTTGTAGCGGTTGATCCAGCGGAGATTTCACCACTAACAAAGTACGTCTCTGGTTATTGAACGCAATAAACCGGAACACAGTTCTCAACGTAACACGGCATACAGATCCCAAGCAATCAGACGATAGACTTGTCCCAAAGCAGAACACGAGCGCGGCGTGAATCGTATATTCAAATTGTGTACATATTTTACATGGTTCATTATAACAAAACAAATGACAAAATATGTAGGATTAATGTAATAAAATATACCATGATGGAAACACCATATGCTTTTACACAAATTAATCTCAACATTGCCTTCGATAACATATTCTATACACCATTATGTATATAACTGTCTTTTATTTCTCATGAGGCCTAGAAATGTCTCATGTTTTATATTAACGTGCAAAATATTAAAAATCTACCAACAAATGAAAACAACGTAAAAAAAACTATAAAAAACTAAAAAAAACATTATGTTTTTTTAAATGTACATTCTTATTTCTCAAATGATGTACTATTTTACTTTGATGACCTCTCACCCTGCTGGTGAAGAGAAAATCATTCATTATATTCTAGTGTCTTCGAATAACGAACCATCACTGTAATTGGCTCGAAATCTATCCGCCCGAGTTTTGTTCCGTATGCGATTCATTCTCCTGCAGATAACGAAAATCCGGCTGGTGAACACATTTTGGTTCGATTGGTCGACAATCCTTCAAGCGTATTGGAGCACAGCACCCTATTGCCTCCTCCTTGCTATTAGCCACACCCTCCCACATCCCCCACAATTTCTCAGATTTTCTTATTCCGATGGATTTATGTTCTCTTTTTAATCTTCTTATTCGAACTTTCCGTAAAAACATGAATTTATTCATATATAATTTATTTATCAATTTTTTCATGACAACTTCATTACAATTCGCACCACTTTTTCCATAATTACCTTCCATTTCTGTTCTCCATTTGTTTCTTGCATCCTTGCCATTCGTAAATCTTGACATAATTTAAATGAAATTTTATTTCTATTAGACATTGATAATTTTTTTGTTACCCACTGTATATTAATTTCCCTTATTGAACGGGAAAAAAATGTTTAAAAATTCCGCTCACTTCGGTCACTTGCACTGTACTATTTTCTTTTGTTGTTCAAATTTTGATAAACTGATCATGTATTGCATGCGTTAGATATCCAAGAATATATCATTATTATTATTATTATTATTATTAACTGAACTGAGGAGAACGAGAGGAAAACCACCCTGGTGTAGCGCGTCTATTCGCAAGGATATTAGATGTCGTGACCGTAGCTGGAGGGCTTACAAATTCTGTGTAACTCACATATCTAGACTGCAGTACATACAGACCAGAAATTCAGCTGTTTCGCTGCAAAAAAAAGCTGAAAGGGACTTCCAATCCCGACTTGCCAAAAAAGCGAAGATTAACTTGAAAGCTTTTCATGGCTATGTTCAGTCCAAGCGATAATTAAGAGAAGAAATAGGTACGTTAGTGCTGGACGATGGCAATACGGCTTTGACTGCATCGGAAAAAGCCGATGCGTTGCATTCATTCTTCTGCAGTGTTCATCGGCGGGATTCAGGTAACTGTTTAGAAACTCACGAGTGCAGAGCACCTCCCATTAGCTCGGTGGAGGTTATTCAGGAAATGGTCACCACAGTTCTGTCACAGCTGGATAAAACTAAGTCAGCTGGCCCCGACGGTATACATCCGGCTATTCTTCAACCGCTCGCGAATATAGTTAGCCTTGCAATCAGAAATCTTTTCGAAGCTACCTTACTCCAGGGTATACTACCGGATGATTGGAAACGAGCGGCGGTAATAGCCATATACAAAAGGGTCCCATTTCGGATGTACGCAACTACAGGCCAGTAAGCCTGACAAACATTCTTTGCAAGTGCTGGAAAAAATCATTCGGCACCAGGTATGAAAACATTTGGTAGCCAATTCCTTACTATCCGATGCCGAGCACGGATTCTGGAAAGGAAGGTCCTGCCTAACCAATCTTCTAAGCTTTCTGGACGAAGTGACATTACGCCTCGATGAAGAGAGAGTAGTCGAAGTCTGCTATCTTGATTTTCAAAAGGCATTTGACTCGGTGAACCATAGGTACCTTCTGCACAAACTAAGTATGTGTGGCGTCACATGTGACCTACATCGATGGTTAGACAGCTTCTCAACTAATCGCACTAACTATGTTAGAATTGCAGGGGAGTGCTCGCAGGAATCACTGATTCTCAGTGGAGTGCCTCAAGGCTCGGTGCTTGGTCCATTACTTTTCTTATTTTTGTAAACGACCTGGCAGCGTGCTTAAGTTCACGCTGCTTCCTGTTTGCTGATGATGTTAAGATCCTAGGAACCGACAGTAGAGATACGCTTATCTCTGATTTAGAAAAAGTAATCGAGTGGACAAAGACCTGGGACTTGCCACTAAACCTGGGGAAGAGCTGTCTTCTGACGACTGATTTAGTGACAACCCAACTAGAAGTTGGAGAAGGAACTATCAGAATAGCGGCTGCTCAGAAAGTGAAGGATCTTGGCATCACTATAACAGGCGATTTTAAATGGGCTACTCAATGTGCCGAAGCTGCAAACAAGGCTCGCAGAGAATTGTTCAGACTTCGCTCAGCGTTATCTTGCCGAAAACCTTCAATCTTCATCCCCTTATACAAAGTAGTCGTGCGGCCCCACTTGGAGTACTGCGTTCAATCCTGGGCACCGTACTTAAAAAAAGATATAGCATGTCTCGAAAGGGTCCAGCGCCTTGCGACTAGGATGGTTGAGGGTCAGGCAGGTAAAACTTATGAGGCTAGACTCAAGGACATCGGTTTGTTCTCACTAAAGAGAGGGCGGCTGCGAGGTGACCTAATAGAAGCCTCCAAGATTCTGAATGGTCTTACGGGTGATAATATTACTGAAATCCTTACACTTGCACCTAAAGCAGCTAGGGGGTAAAGCAGCAGCAGGGGTAATTCCATGAAACTTCTCAAGAGTAGGCCCAGGTTGCTGGCACGTGAGCACTTTTTCAGCAACCGTGTGGTCAACTTCTGGAACAAGCTCTCAGATTGTATAGTAAGCCTCCCAAATGTGTTGAGCTTTAAAAGGGAATTAGACAATCAATGGTCTATCATATTTCCGCATATTGTCTAATGAAAAAACTTTAAAAAAACAAAAAACGTATTTTTACATTTTTATCATATCTGTCTAGGCCTGGACAACCTGACAGTAAATTAGCCCACATGCAGTCTATGACTGTGTTTCACTTTACCTCAACAAGGCTAGTGATTTCATACACCACACGTTGTTCACGCATATTATTGCATTGTTTTCTGAATAGCTGACCTCTCACCGTGCTGTGAAAAGAAACCCTACCTTACTTCCCAGATATTCGGAAACAAGAACGTGTGAAAAGTACGAACTGTATACTCGATATCGAAGTGCCGGGTGCTCAATTGCTCCTTGTACAAGTGAACTGAGTTCACTTGAGGGGATTTAGTCACAAGGGTAATGCTCCGGGAAGAGCACCTGCCACCGTTCGTCCAGCCCATGTTTGAACGCAATTACTGAAGTTGCCAAGATTAGTTCTGCGGGAAAGGAGTTCCACGCGTTCACTATACGGATGCTAAAGAAGTGCGTTCTGGATGTGCTGTTTACTAAGCTTAAAACTGTGCCCTCGTGTACCAACCAAAAGAGAGAACCGAAAGAAGTCATCGAATTCTAGACAACTTAGTCCTTTGACAACCTTAAAGGTCTCTATAAGATCCCCCCTAAGTTGCCTCCTCCTAAGTGAGAAAAGTCCTAGTTCTAATAGACGATTTTCATAATTGGTGTGTGCTAACCCCTCGATCATGAGAGTGGCCAGCTTCTGTACCTTTTCTAGCAGCATTATATCCTTCTGGTAATACGGCTCTCAAGCCTGGATACAGTATTCTAAATGTGGCCTTACTATTGCCTTGCAGAGGGGCAATAACACCTCAGCTTTTCTGCAAGTGAGGGCTGAACGTAGTCGAAAGAGTTCCCTCCTGGCCCTTTGAGCTGCAGCAGCACATTGGTCAGCCCACTTAAATTTTGCGGAGACTACAATTCCTAGGTCCTTAGTAGACTTTACCCTACGGAACTCCGTGTGAGCTGAGGACGTAGACACAATCATGTTGCCTGCTAGTGTAGAGAGCAAGTGACTCTTATCTAGGTTAAGGGGAAGGTCATACTTACCCGCCAATGCTGTTACAGCTTCCACATCACTTATCAGATCGGAGTTATCCGACCTACCGACAATTTTAACGTCGTCAGCAAATATATAACAGGGTGAGCGCAGTTGGCTGGCTAGATCGTCAATGAAGATGAGGAACAGCAACGGCCCCAAGACTGAGCCCTGGGGAACCCCACTCGTTACATGCGCACTTGCGGAGTAAGTATCATCTACCCTGACAGTAAAGGAACGGTCGCTAAGGAATGCTCGAATCCAGCCAAGAAGGTTCCCTGATACTCCTATGGCTGAGAGTTTGAGAAGCAAGAGCCTATGGTTGACTGAATCGAAAGCCTTACTAAAGTCGAGATAGAAGACTTCTACAGCTATACCATCATCTATCCTCTTAGTAACCTCGTTAAGAAAGCTCAACAAATTTGTCAGACATGACCTACCTTTTAAGAAGCCGTGCTGTGCGCCACTCAAAAGAGAGTGTTTGGTTAGATATCCACATATTTTATCGCGGATCTTTCCATAACCTTACATAGTACACTAGTGAGGCTAACCGGGCGGTAATTATTGACCGCCGAGGAAGCTCCTCCCTTATGGATAGGTACTACAACGGCTGTTCTCCAGTCTAAATGAAGGGTGCCCTGACTGAGGGATGATGTGAAAAGTTCTGTGATCGGCACAGCTAACATAGGCGCTAGCAGTCTGATCATTCGTGGATGGATGCTATCGGGCCCAGCCGACTTGTTGTAAGCTAGGCTGGCCAATATATTCTCAACAATGTGTACCTCGAATGTAAGGTCAGTGCAGAGGGGGCGATCAGAGAGTACACATTGGAGTGATGGCGCAGATGCATTCGAGTTATAATCTCGGCGTTGTACGCCTTGAAAATGCGAGGAAAACAATTGAGCCTTTTCAGTGCTTACAATGACGGCTGATCCATCGTCCCTTCTCAAGGTACCTACACCTTTTCGTGTTGACACTTTAGATTGAACGTAGCTGTAGTAACATTTCGGATGAGTATGGGCCTCTTGAGCGAGTCTCATTTCGAAAGAAATCTTTGCTGCACGTATCTTGGAAACAGCTATGTTTCACGCTTCTTTGTAACGGGCCCGAGTCTCACATGAGGGACCACAATATGGTCACTTGCGTTCTGCGCCTTTTTCGGAAGCCGGCATATATTCACAATGATGAGAAAATTCATATCAACTGGACTAAGTTTTCGAATCTTCTCAGAGACAACGACTGGACTGAATTTTTTCTTTCTTCAGACTTTAATCGTATTTCCTCGATTTTCCATGATAACCTCTTAGCATGCCTTCGGAGTTCGTCTACCTCTCATATTAAAAGAAGTAAACATAACCCCATAACCCTTCTCGAAAAAAAGATTGCTCGTCTCTCTACTTCTGCGAATCAAAAGTTTGACTTTTTCTCTGTTATACGCCGACATGAGCTATGTAACTCTCTCCAAGGTATTAAAATTCGCCTCCTAGAGCCCACAATAAGTCAGGCTTTCTCTTTATTCTTCAGCAGCTCATTTATTAATAACATTTACCATCCACCGGCAAACAATAACGTTCTCTCAAATACTATTGACTCCTTTACTTTAACTTCAAAAGAAATAAAAGATATTTCCCGTCGAAGTAAAATTTCTAACAAGCCCGATGGTGTAGGTTTTATATCAGCCATCCATCACAACAGCAGTGAAGATTTTACCTTACTCTTATTTAATCTTTTTAATATTTCTCTCAAATCCGGAATCTTTCCAACTCATTGGAAACACTCGGTTATTATCCCTCGTTTAAAATCTGGTAATTCAAAACTCGTTACGAATTATCGTTGTATTAATCACACTCCTATTCTCTCTAGGTTATTTGAAAAGTTAATAAGGAAATCTTCGTTGGACTACCTCGGCCCAGATGCGTTTTCCCCAGTCCAACATGGTTTCCTATACAAAAAATCTTGTGCAACCTGCCAGTTAGAATATCTAGATCACATAACCAGTTCACTAGACCAAGGATTATCAGTGATTATTGTATTCCTAGACATAAGCAAGGCTTTCGATCGGGTTCCACATACGCTACTCCTTTTGAAGTTATCATATTTACTTACTTTACTTTTTAATTTTGTGCGGCTGGCTCCACGAGTCGATTAGCCGGCTTCATTGATGTCTGGGATCGCACCAGCCTACGCACGTCGATCGGAGGCGAGATCGTTGCAGATCGTGATCCAGTCTGTTTCCCACCTGCGAACTCCGTAGACGGTACGCAGACCCAGGGTGTCTACATCCTCTTTCACAGTTGACAGCCAGGTTTTCACTTGACCACCTTGCTGCCGACGCCAGGTGCGAACGGGTTTGGGGTCGGTGACGAGTTTTGGAAGTGCTGAGTCTGTCTTTCGGAGGACGTGGCCAAACCATTGCAGCCTTCGCCGTTGTATGTGAGTGAAAAGTGGAGAAAGTCCGCTGCAACGCTCTCATACGGCCGCGTTAGATACTCGGTCAGTATATCGGATGCCCAAGATTACCCTAAGGCACCAATGGTCGAACACTTCTAATGTGCGTACATCCTGTGACCTTAAAAGCCATGTCTCGCATCCATAAAGCAGTACAGGGCGGATCGCTGCTTGATAAACACGCGTCTTGGTTTTTAGGCTGATCCCGGGCTTGCGCCAAAGGGTGCCTTTCAACTGCAAAAACGCCTTACGAGCACGATCGACCCTTAACTTCACTTCATCTTTCGCCGGACCATTGGGCAATATACTTGAGCCGAGGTATTTAAAGACTGGAACGTATTCGATCGGACAACCCTGGACGCGAAGTGGCTGGATGCCT
>JACCGJ010007597.1:0-10276 GCA_013407085.1 Atriophallophorus winterbourni
CGATTCTTAGGTCCTCAGTAGACCTTACCCTACGGAACTCTGTGTGAGCTGAGGGCGTGAACACAATCATGTTGCCTGCCAGTGTGGAGAGCAAGTGACTCTTATTTAAGATAAGGGGAAGGTCCCACTGTCCCGTTGAGACGAATGGACTTGATCACCGGAGTGATATAGTGGTGTTCCTCTACTCTCAGGACTTGCTTTGTCAGCAGAAGTCACCCATGTTTATTGCGGTGATGAAGCTTAATCGGGAATTCATCCCTTCTTCTTTCGATTCCGGAGAAGAAAAAGAAATATAGCGAACTGCATTCACTTTGTATCTTTTTGTACATACAATTTTGGCATTGTACGATTATTCCTTTTTCGGGCATGTACACTTTATTTGTATCAATGCTTGTACAATACACTTTTTGGCGGTTAATAAAATTTGGAACTCGGACTTTTTCTTCATCCGCGGTTGCGGAGTTTGCGTGGGTCGCCACGTGTCGGAATTGTGATTAACGGATCCTCCAACACTTAGCGCTTTCTGCAACTTGGATTCCGTCATTTTTTGGACCTTCCTGTGTGGATTATTTCGCTATCGTCAGACTTCACGTGATCCTTATTTGGACATTTTCTTCTTTGGTCTTTTAGTGAGTTCTTTCCATTTTGCCGTATTGTGTGTAGTGCTAGCCTATTTTTCTTTAATCCACTACATAATTGGGACTCACGCAAACTCCGCAACCGCGAAAAAAGAAAATGTCTGAGTTCAAAATTGTTTCAACCTCCAAAAAAGTGTATTGTACAAGCATTTATACAAATGAAGATTACACGGCCGAAAAAGGAATAATCATACAAGGCCAGAAATTGTATGTACAGAAAAGATACAAAGTGAATGCAGTTCGCTACAATACTCCCCTACCAGAGCGTTAGTTATTCTTTAAGTAAGGATAACATACGCTCGAAATGTTCATATGGCCACGTAGTCAGAAAGACGTTTGGGCCAATGTGCCTGTCTACAGGTTCGAGTTTGAACAGGGGTAGAAAGCCCGAAGAATTTGGATGAACATGGGTGGGAGGTAGGCGGTTTTGATTGCGGAGTAATGAAGATTGATGTAGTTGGCGGTTTAAACTCACAAAGGCTGGTTTTGTGCACGGAATATGCTGTGATTGTAGAATTTTTATTTATAGAGGACTCGCTCGTGGTGGGGTGTTAAGTGAGTATCCCTAAAAAATAAGCTAAATAATTGACAAATACAAAGTTATCGTGAATGCAAAAAATTGCAGTTTGTCGAGGCTCACCAACCGTTTCTTAGTTCGACAATTCAAAACAATTATTCGAGTTTACTACGGTTCTATTAACAAGCTTAATAGACAATAACAATGGGCAAACCTCAACTGTGCCGGGTTGAACAAATGATGTGAGCCAAAAATGCTCAAAGTTTCCAAATGACAACAATAAATTCAGCCAATGCTGACAAGATAGACTGCCAAATGATAAATGCAAAGCAATAAAATTACCAATACAATGGTGAACAATCGACCCTGTTTTCATCGAATAATATGTGAAAAACATGTGGAATTTATTGGCAGCCAAGCAATATAAATTACTTCAGTGAAACAGAACGGGTATAAAAATGGGTAAAGAAAATGTGTACACAAAACAATGTCAGATAAAATTTTTGAGAATCAAGAACAATCCAATTGTTCAAACAGAAAATAAGAAGGAATTTTACACAGAAAGTTCGTCATTTACACCTCCCGCCAAATTACTTCTAAACCTGGTGTTCTGAATGAAACTAACTGATTGGTTCCGCCTCCCTACCCGACTACTCCAATCTTAACCCAGAAAAACGCAAGACAAACGGCAGGTGACTTTATTGAGTGGCGAGTCACACATGCTACATCGCATTGCTATCACGGGACATATGTGTCTTTTTATAGAGTAAACGTTTGCCAAACGTAGACTCACCACGTCCTACAGCTTTGCTCCTGGCCCTTCCAGAAGTTCGAGCTTGCCCTATTTGCGCCATCAAGCTAGCCTCCGGGCATTCGTCTTCTTGAGTTCCATCCATACACGAAATTGAGCGCAAAAGCCTTTTCCAACTAGAGAACCGACGACGAATTATGTCTATTCCTCGTTTCGAATCCATTGACGTTATTTTACAACTGGCACGCTTAAATTCAGCGCTGCGGATTAACAACTTCAGGCCACACACCGATAGCTTGTATTAGAAAGTCTGGGTCATTCACCGAAAATTCTAATCGATAAAATCCCTTAGCAGCAACTAGATTAGATCGGGTACCAACATGCCTCCACCTGCATGGTATCGTGTATTCGTGTACGAACGTCAAGCGATTCGCTACGAACGTTGAGAAACGACTAGTTCGATTGGTAATATAATAAGAAACGGTCATCGAATCAGTCCAAAAGTTAATGTTTTTAACAAGTTTACCAATAGCGAACTTTGGTAACAGATATATACGTACCGCAAGAGGTTACAAATGTTGTCACAGCCGGGGATGGTAGTAGGAATGAGCCACCTACTATCTATAAAATGCTCCCACGTGGCGTGCGTCTAAAATAGCCTCTGACAACCAAGTCCAACTCCTGGCCTGCACGAGTTGCTTTCACAAGCTCGGCGGAACTGCTCTTGCTGACAGGAGAAGGGGCGAAGGCGGGTAACTGGCGCCTTGGAACCAGTTTGCTCCGGGCTGATGGAGATTGTCAGCTACTGGCAATCCATCTAGGGGAAGGATAACCCTGACTCCAAACCCTCACTGCCTTGTGGGTCACCCGATTGCGGGAAAGGCTTCGGGAGAAAACCCCGAAGAAAAATCCGGAGAGAAGTCCCGTAGGTAGATAACTGGCGCACAGCGCGTTTTTCTGTCAGCTCCCTGCTGCCTTGTAGGTTGCACTTGGCTGTGCAAAGGCTAGAGAGGTGCACTCGAACAAACACCAAGTGGTGCTGGGGACATCACTTGTACACTATCCCCAAGAAACTTCATGACGATGTCTCTACGTATATCTCAGCTCTCTGCTACGGCGTTCCCGAGACGCGACGCGCCCTTGGCTCTCCCAGCGGCTAGGGTGAAAAGTAAGCTAGCTGGGGCCATAAATATCCGTAAGGACTTTTATCTGGGATGCTGGAACGTACGGACACTGCTTGATGTTGGTAGTCAAGCAATCACGATGCGCTCTTTATTGGACTACCAAGTAGATGTTGCTTGTCTCTCCGAGGCACGCCTTCCCGGACACGGATCCAAATCGATCAAGGTCCCCGGAGTCGATCGTACTTATTGGCTTTTTTATAGTGGGTCCGAGGATGGATCTGGTCAGCATGGAGTAGCGATAGCGCTCAGCGACCATGCTAAACAAGCACTCATGTCATGGATGCCTGTATCCCCGAGAATCGCGGTGGTCCGGCTGAGGGGTCACCCTTTGAATATAACAGTCGTTTCGGTCTATGCCCCAACCCTATCAGCCGACCAAACTACAAAAGACAACTTTTATAACCAACTTCAATTCGTAATCGATAGAGTAGCTGGAAACGATGTACTGGTTGTGGCTGGTGACTGGAACGCTCGTACAGGATCAGCAGATTCCGCAACAAACCGAATCCTGGGAAAATTTGGCCTAGGGCAGCGCTGCGCGAATGGCGATCGACTGATCGAGTTTGCGGCCTACAATCACCTATGCGTCTGTAACACTTAATTCCAGCACCCCAAAAACACTTGGTCACATGGTATTCGAATGATAGTAGAACGGCGAACCAGATCGATTATGTTCTAATTCGCGCACTTTGAATGTCTTCGGTGCTCGACTGTAGGTCTTATCGTTCAGCCGAAACAGGGAACGCAGCAGGCACCGATCACACACTTGTTCGCGCAAAGCTCCGACTTCGCCTGCTAAACCGCCAAAGGAAAACTCCTAGGAAGCGCTTAAACTTGGAAGCCTTAGGAAACCCGGCCCAACGTAAGAAGCTCATTGACGATATCACTGAGCGGTTGGATGGGAGTGATGCATCAGCCGAACAACAGTGGTCCAGACTGAAGACCGCTACTCAGACTGCAGCACTAAAAACCCTAGGCACGGCCTCTCGTCGCCGACGAGATTGGATTTCTCAGAACACCATCGAGCTCTCTGCCCGGGCAAGAGACGCTCGAATGCATGGTGCATCTGATTATCGCCTCCTTAGAAGAGCTGCTACACGATCAGCCCGCAAGGATCGTCAGCTATATTGGGCGGAAACCGCATCCGAAATGGAAGCCGCAGCAAATATAGGAGACTTTAAACGACTGTTTCGCCTGATTCGCAGAGCATCTGGAAGCTGTGGTTTTTGTGCGAATCTTCGAGGTTCGTCAGGACAGATGATATTTGACCTTCATCAAAAGATAGATAGGTGGGTTGAGCACTTCAGTCAGCTACTGAACCGCCCGTCATCTATCAATGCAGTATTCACTTCCCCGATAGATAGCTGTGAATACCCGGTCAACTGCGAGGCACCATCAGAATACGAGATATCAAGTGTTTTACGACGAATGCAGAATGGTAAATCGCCAGGTGAGGACGGAATTTCCGTTGAACTTATTAAAGCCTGTGCCGACGTATTATTATCTCCGCTACCTCGGCTGTTTTGTTCGATCTGGGAGACGGAAGTTTTCCCATCAGACTGGGGGATGTCTATCATTCTACCACTGCCGAAACGTGGAGATAAATCTGTGTGCTCCAATTACCGCGGAATAAGTCTAATCGACACCGCTGCTAAAGTGTTTGCAACGCTCCTGCTTAATTGGTTCTCCGCCGAAAGAAATCTGCGCACCAGAGTTAACCAAGGTGGATTTCGCCCTGGGATGGGTTGCGTAGATCAAATATTTACTTTGCGCAGGATCCTCGAGAACCGTGCACGGTATCAACAGCAAACGATAGCTTGCTTTATTGACTTCCGCGCAGCCTTCGACTCCGTAGACCGTGGTTGTTTATGGGACATCATGCTATCGGATGGGGTTCCCTTAAAGCTCGTCAACCTAATCAGAGCCTATTACAGCTCTACAAGGGCACGGGTTCGTGTCTACGGTGAAGAATCGCGTGAATTTAACATGCACACAGGAGTCAGGCAAGGTTGCCCGCTATCGCCGGTTATGTTTAACTATGTCGTAGACTGGATAATGAACCAGGCGTTAACAGACTATCAAGGGGTGCAACTTTCAACGGATCTATGGATTTCCGAACTTGACTACGCTGACGATATAGTCGTTCTGGGCGACAATACTGAAATGCTGCAAAGCGTTTTAGACCGCATTAGTGCCTCTGCCGTGAAAGTCGGTCTTGAGATAAACGCGGTAAAACCAAGGCATTTTTTACTGACACACCAGGCATCCAGCCACTTCGCGTCCAGGGTTGTCCGATTGAATACGTTCCAGTCTCCAAATACCTCAGCTCAAGTATATTGCCCAACGGTCATGCGAAAGATGAAGTGAAGTTAAGGGTCGATCGTGCTCGTAATGCGTTTCTGCAGTTGAAGTGCACCCTATGACGCCATTCCGGGATCAGCCTCAAAACTAAGACGCGTGTTTATCAAGCTGCGATCGGCCCTGTACTGATTTACGGATGCGAGACATGGCCTTTAAGGTCACAGGATGTACTCAAATTAGAACTGTTCGACCATTGGTGCCTCAGGGTAATCTTGGGCATCCGATATACTGATCGTGTATCTAAGGCAGTCGTACAAGAGCGCTGCAGCGGAATATCTCCACTTTATGCTCACATACAACGGCGAAGGGTGCAATGGTTTGGCCACGTCCTCCGAAAGACATACACAGCACTTCCAAAACTCGTCCTCGAACTCAACCCCGTTTGAACCTGGCGTCGGCTGCAAGGTTGTCAAGTGAAAACCTGGCTGTCAACTGTGAAAGAGGACGTAGACACCCTGGGTCTACGTACCGTCTACGGAGTTCGCAGGTGGCAACGAGACTGGATCAAGATCTGCAACGATCTTGCTGTCGATCGATGTGCGTGGGCTAGTGAGATCCGAGACATCAATGAAGCCGGCTAATCTACCCGTGAAGCCAGCCGCACAAAAGTGAAAAGTAAAGTAAGTACGTACCGCAAGAACCGCTGCAGACAATTCTAAACTAGGAATCGATACTGTCTTTCAAGGATTCACTCGAGATTTCGAAAACAGGAGACGAACCGGTGACATGACTGAATTACTACATGAACGTCCATATGCAACAGCGCCATGGCCAGATTCCGAGGCATCACTGAAAAAGTGTAGATTTAGGGATGTCATACATTCATTTAATTCGCTAATGCATCGTGGAACACATAACTGTTTGATCGCATGCATGCTGTTGATCCACTTATCGCACACCAGCTGATGATCATCACACATCAGATCCTTCCAACAAAAAGGTTTTCTACAACAACTTTGTAGCGATTGTTTTCCATGGAATATCCAATGGCTCATCAAGCCAAGTAACCGTCTTACAAAGTAATGACTACTGACAATAAAATTCGTTTCGTTGTTGGGCGTTTTGCAAGATTTAGATCAAACGCAACTTCGTCTGTGGCTGCATCCCAGCACCCAGCATTCTTTCCATAGGTAGCTTATCTTAGCTGATGGCGCGTACATTATGTGCTCGGTCAACCGCAGGCACATCAACTAACATACGGTCATTGAAATTCCACTTTGTTAAGCGAAAACCTCCCATTCGTAACAATGATGACAAGGCTTCTTTGTCATCACGCGTTCGTTCATTTCCATCTGCAAATATGTCTGCATTGCATTGACGGTTGTTACATTCATCAATTGACTTTTCCCCAGAAAAGTATTCAAACAGACGATATCCTCTGAGGTTCGGCATGCCGGTCCTTGCAAAATCCAACCCAATAACGTTTTTGTTGCAAATGGACGGCCTTTGCCTCCTAATCGCTGTTCCAAAGCCCAATGAGTTTCAGGAACATTACAACCTATCAGCACAGTCACAGGCTGATCACTCACATCCAAGTCAACGTCCTTCAAAAATGTAAGCCTTTCACTCAAGTTCATTATCGAACATTGTAATACATGCGGCAAAGTTTCCACTGTGTAAGCCTTTGCAACATTGATTACTTGACTGACGTCAAACGAGTGTATTATGAAGGTTAGACGGGCACGAGAAAGTTTACGTTGATGCCCCAAAGTTGTCAACGAAACTTGCGCAGGACAATTAGGTATCTTGTATTGCTCAACGAAATCCTCGAGAATCAGAGTGGTATCAGACCCACTATCCAATAAGGCTACAGCATTTATAAGACCAGTAGGAGTCTCGATTTTGATGGGTATAAAGCCTAAGAACACTTTGGCAGCGTGGTTGTAATGTAGAAGTGTGTGGTGTGGTTTACCGCAATTTCCGGTAGTTCACCACGGCTTGTACTTACATGACACAGCGCCATGTGACGGTCGCAGATATACAAAAAATTGCGCCTGGCGATTTCCCAGCGCGACTTGACATCCGATTCAATAAATTTCGGACAATTGTTCAACTCATGAGAGGCCTGACAAATGCAACATTCTATGCTAAACATCACATCACTAGTGGTAACAAAAACGTTTCTTTTCTCGGTGGTTTGGAAACCACTCCTCGCATTTGGGTATACACGAGAAGATTGATAAAACGTGTTTGAGCTTTTTGTTTCAAGCAGCTGCCCAAACCTGCTCCTTGCGATACGTGCACGTCGTGACACAAATTGTGTCAGGTGCTCAAAGGTGACTCCGTGACCATCCATACTGAATTCATCAGCCGCATCAAACCACCAAGTTTGAAACAAAATAGAATTGCGGCACGAAGATCCGAGTTGATCCTTGTTCAAATAAGCAGACGATACAAATTGACAGTTTCCAAATGAGCAGTTCAATTTTCTGTTTCTCCAAATAGAACAATCCAAGTTGAGAACTGTAAAACAAAACGTGGTATAAAAGTGGATAAGGAAAATGTGTACACAAAAACAATGTAAGATAAAATTTATAAGAATTAAGAAGAATCCAATTGTTCAAACAGAAAATAAGAAGGAATTTTACACAAAAATTTCGTCACACAATACGGCAAAATGGAAAGAATTCACTAAAAGACCAAAGGAGCAAATGTCCAAAGAAATAATACAGTGAAGTCTAACGATAGCGAAATAATCCACACAGGAAGGTCCAAGAGACGCTGAAATCCAAAATGCATAAGGCGCTAAGATGTTGGAGGATCCGTTAATCACAATTCCGGCACGCGGTGACTCACGCAAATTCCGCAACCGCGGAAGAAGCAAAAGTCTGAGTTTAAACAATGTTGTAGTAAATAGTAAGAGTTCTCCGTTGTCCTACGCCGAGGTCGTAAGAAAAAAAACAACCCCGTCAACAAAACCCGGTTCTGTCCGCAGTACCATCGGTAAGAATAAAAAAGCAACACAGGGGGGGGGAAACCCTAAAAAGAAAACCGTCGATAACGGTAAATGTCCGGTAATAACACAGCAAGCCAACTACGTTGCTTTAGAAATGCAAATAAATGCCTTAGCTGAGCAAGTTGGTATGCTTGCTGCACCTCATAAAATAGCGGAAACAAGGCCATCTCTTACTCTCCTCATTCTAAATAGGGAATAGCCGCTGATTCGCGAAAGCAAATCCCGGCACCAAATGGACCGTTCCAGGGTTCAAGACATTTTTCGTATAGCAGGGCTAATTAACTGCCAGGTAAAAAGGGTCCATCGTGTAGGCCGGTGGAACCCAACTGTAAGTAGCGCTCGTCCGATCTTGGTAGAATTTATGAACCAGCAGGACAGGGATACGCTTCTTTTAAAAAGTGCTTACCTTGAGCGCTACACAAATGGGCGATTCAAAGTTGTCCAGGATAAGGGGCCTCAACCACATTTTCATGGAAAGCGTTCAAAAACGCCCATGACTGGCTTGAAAACTCCCATAAAGGGGATCAACCTTAGCCTCCATAAAATGTTTAGGTCATCTGCGGTAGTTGTCATTGAAGATGTACTCCAAAATGGGCCGCCAGTAGAATACGAGCGCATGGAAAACTCGCTTTTCAGTAAGCTTCTGAACGAGGAAAATCTATGTACAACTGCCATTAGGCCGGTGCAAGCTCGTTCGCAAGGGCAGTCTAGCCACTTATCAACTTCTCCGGTTTCAAAAAACTGAGTATCAGCGACGGTGCTCTCACCCCGAGTAAAGTTAGTTTAAAATGTGTGCACAATAGAAATACCCGTGTACTGTACACAAATGCTTGCAGTCTACGTGATAAATGGGGTGAGCTGCAGCTTGCTGCGCTGGAAAACCAGGTCGACATAATTGCCATCTCCGAATCATGGTTGAAACCAGATGATCATGTTCCGTCATTTGTATCAACTAAGTATGCCATCTATCGTCAGGATAGGGATACTGGTGCTACGGGATGGGGAGTGGCAATTATGATAAACGAAGATCTCCCCCACAGTGAGACATCGATAAAGATCGCTTCTCACTCAATCCAACTAACATCGGTATTTCTTACTGTCGCTAGGAGCAGACTGGCACTTGCATGTGCTTATAGAAGCATTAGACGACCAATTACTGATGGACACATTGGAAGTACTAAAAGCGCAATGCAACGCAATACTGATTGTCGGAGACTTCAATCTCCCGGGCATTGATTGGCGTACTGAAATTTCTTCACCAGAGTCAGTTGAGTCGCAATATCTAAACTGGTTTCATGTTGGGGCCTTTTATCAACATGTTAGGGAACATGCAAGGTTTAGGACAGGACATACTCCCTCAACTTTAAATTTGGTTTTATCGTCTCATGAAAAAGATATTTATGGAATCAAATACCTTTCGCCACTAGGCAAGAGACTTTAGTGCATCCTAGTCCCCAAGTAAAGATGTCCCGCAACTTTGGTCGAATGGACATCGTCCAACTAAACACTAAAGCAATGAATCTTATGTTTGGGAACCAAATAATTAAGAACCCCTAGTGTAGAATCAGTGAATATTGCAAAGTGGCACCTTTTTAACAACTACAGGATAATTTTGCATCCTCTAAAGAAATAATAACGAAATATTTTATTCTTGGAATCAAGGCAGCCTATGCATGATCGATAATTATCAAAGTTGTTTGTATACATAAAGCATGAAAATGGACAATAATAATTAACATTTTAAAGGTCATACGTGCTAATAATTTTTTGTTCGTTAAAATGGTCCAGGTAAATGATAATCAATCAGTTTTACAGAAATTCAATATACGAGCATTTGTTGTATGAAAAGAAGATCGAGTAAGGGGAAAA
>JACCGJ010007598.1:0-15188 GCA_013407085.1 Atriophallophorus winterbourni
AATAATCGCAAAGAGATTACTAATCATACTACGCGTTGTTGCGTAAATCACTTTGGAAATCTTGTCTATATTGATCTGTCTAGCATTTGCTAACGGATATTTTACACATATGCACACTCCTTCTCTCATCCATGTTTGTATGTTGTCTTCGTTGGTTTAACTCTATCGTGTTCGTTTTCCAGTCAAGTATCGTTGATTCTATCCATTTACTGCTGTTCCTTTTTTGACAATCACGTTCATTGTTTGCGTTCATCTGCCCATTTCTGTATTCCGTTACACTCAATATCGTGATAAATCTTTTTCCTCTGATAATGATCTGTTTTAAAAACGCATATTAGTCTTAGTGCCATTATTCCTTCATTGTATGTATCTATGCTTGGCTCAATAATTTTTTTTACGGTATAAGAAGCTAAGGGCTTGTACAATCCGGTGGGTCAAAAAAACAAAGAAAAAAATGTTTGAGGTTCCAAGGCCTTATGGCGGTATCGCAATCCAAGTAAAGTCATGTATCGAGGGACTTTGTGTTATTCCAGACATGTAGTTTTTACTCCACATACTTTCGGGATTACTAAAGTTCAACCAATCAATGTTTGTTTTGTAAAGTAATTACCAATCAATGCTTCCTTTTCGAAATAATAACTGATTATAGTCTATTACGCGTAAAACTGTATCCTTATATTGCATCCATCTCGTTCATTTTATTCTAGACCGCGAAAACTTTGGTGCAAAAAGGTTTCAATGTTTTAGTTCAAACGGGAGCTGGCATTGGTGCCCAGCTGCCTGACAAGGAGTACGAAAAAGCTGGTGCATCACTGGTATCGGCTAACGATGCAGCAGGCCTTTATGCGAAAAGTGACATCATTTTGAAAATTCGACCACCACAATTCGGAGATTCCGCACCCTTGGACGAAGTGAAACTCTTGAAAAGTAGATGCTCTTTGATTAGCTTAGTGTATCCTGCGCAAAATAAGGTAAGTATCACGCAATTTCCCAGTCTTGTACAGACTTCTCTTATCTCGTTAACCGCTGTTATAGGCATCGTGGCTGCGAAATTGCTGCCTTTTCGTTATTTAATTTGCTGTCAATGCCTGATATCTTCACCATATCTTCAATTCATCGAACTACGTCGCTTTCTCCATTAAATCCAGTTTTGTACCTCTCACTTCGAATTTCGTTCATGTTGTTCCCGTGCTGGGATAGCAGACATTATTCTGTTCGATGAAACAAGACGGTTTTTGTGCCATTTTTGTTTATTATTAGCTACATTGTGTCATGATTGTTACTTGTTTGTGATGTACACCTTTTGCATACAGTTACTAAACTTTCATATTTACATTTCAGCTCATGTACTCTCGTTCTAGATAAGTAAAGCGTTACTTATTCTATACTAACGTGACTTCCTTTTGAACTCAATTCGGATCAGATTCTACAACGTTACAATTTACTTATCTATAACACGATGGATCCAACATTACGACCAAGATTCTTCGACGTCGATCCCAACTCACCAGATGCACCCAAACGCTGGAATCATTGGTTTCGCACATTTAATACTTATCTGAACTCTGTCGAGCCTTCCAAATCTGATAAACTTGAAACGCTCATTCATTTCCTGGATCCTCTGGTGTATGATAATATTGCGGACTGTGCCGATTACAATTCTGCGATAGACGCGTTGCGACAACTTTATATCCGCCCTAAAAATATTATTTATGCTAGATATCTCTTGCAAACGTGCAAACAAGAACATGACCAAGACGTTTATCAGTTTGTGCTAAAACTAAAGTCTTTGGCCAAGGATTGTGAATTCAAAACTGTCACTGCAGTGGAATATCGAAACGAATGTATCCGAGATGCTGTGATAAACGGAATTCAGTCCTCTTCTATTCGCGAAAAACTGTTGGCGCAGTCGGAACTCAGTCTAGACGGAGCACACAGACTTGCGAGATCTCTTGAATTAGCTTACAAACACTCTCAGTCATATACAGGTAATCAGTCCCTCTCATGTTCAGCGATCCCATTCACACAACGGAAACCGGCCGAGCCCTCACCACAGTCTAATCTGTGTGGCGATCATACCACTGCTTTATCAACATCCATGCTAATTTGTTATTTCTGTGGTTATACCCGACATCCTCTTTCAAAATGCCCTGCACGAGAATCAGTGTGCAATATTTGTGGCAAAAGAGGTCATTTTCAGCGCGTATGCCGTTCGAAAACTAGACTCAATCACCATACAAACTGTGCGTTGATGCCAGTTTTATCATCTATATCTGTTGCCGCTGCACATGCTTGCTTATCCCGCACTATCACAACTGTTGAAATCAACGGAATCTCCCTCCGTGCTCTTGTCGATACTGGGAGTTCTTGTAGTTTTATCAGCTCTAACATAGTAAATTCATACAATTGGAAAGTTTACCCAAGCTCTTCAGTGGTCAAAATGGCGTCTATGACACTCTCTTGTCAAACGATGGGTTATTGTTCTGTATCCATTCAATACGGATGTGCCCTATATAAAAATTTCAAACTATTCGTACTACCTAATCTCTGCACTGAAGTCCTATTTGGACATGACTTCCTTGGTCTGCACTCCAGGATCGAAATTCCATTCGGTTGTGATCGTGATGCATTTACCCTCTGCGGCTTGACTGCTGTAAGCGTTGAATCTCCCTCACTCTTTACGAACTTGTCGCCAGCTTGCAAGCCTATTGCAACCAAATCGAGAAGACATTACCCAGATGATGAACAATTCATAAGAATTGAAGTTGACCGCTTGTTGCAAGAAGGCATAATTGAGTATTCAACGTCACCATGGAGAGCCCAAGTGCTTATCACAAAGAATACGAACCACAAACGTCGAATGGTCGTGGATTACAGTCAGACCATCAATCAGTTTACATATTTTGATGCGTACCCATTGCCGCGTCTTGATAAAATGATTGAAGAGATCTCACGCTTCGGAATTTATAGTACTTTGGAACTTTTATCTGCTTACCATCAAATTTCGATAGCTGCAACCGACCGTCCATATACCGCTTTTGAAGCTTCTGGTAGCTTATTCCAGTTTTGCCGCATACCGTTTGGTGTTACAAATGGTGTAGCATGTTTTCAACGCGCTATTGACGGCATCATTAAGTCCGAAAATTTGAAAAACACATATGCCTACATAGACAATGTCACGGTTTGTGGTAACACTCAGGAGGAGCATGATGCCCATTTCGAGTCGTTCATGAAAGCTACAAGGAAGTATGGAATAACACTTAATGATAGTAAGACTGTCACCGCCGCCAAGGAGATCTGTCTCTTGGGTTACAAGGTTTCCCAAGGTGTGATTAGACCTGACCCAGAACGTATGGAACCTATTCGTAAACTACCACCCCCACGTAACGCTAAAGAATTGCAACGCGTGATTGGAATGTTTGCTTACTACTCTCATTGGATACCTACGTTTTCTGACAAAATAAATAAACTGGTCAAAAACAAAACATGCCCTCTACCTGACGACGTCCATTCAACCTTTGAAAATCTGAAAAGCGAACTTGAATGTGCCATACTTATTACGATAGACTATAATGAACCATTGGTCATCGAAACAGATGCTTCTGATGTCGCCATTGCCGCTTCTCTTAGCCAAAACCATAAACCCATTGCCTTTTTCTCGAGGACACTCAATCCTAGCGAAAAAATCACTCGGCTGTAGAGAAGGAGGCATACGCCATTGTTGATTCCATCAGGAAATGGAGGCACTATCTACTTGGTAGACCATTTAAACTGGTCACTGACCAGCGCTCGGTTGCATTTATGAATGGTGGCAGCCAAAAGAGTAAAATCAAAAACGATAAGATACAGCGCTGGAAAATCGAGCTTTCCGAATACAAGTATGATGTTGTGTATCGACCGGGTAAAGAAAATCATGTTGCGGACACTTTATCACGTAACATCTGTGCGTCCATTACTAACCCTGAACAACTGAAGGAGCTGCACACCTCACTCTGCCATCCAGGAATCACCCGACTGTTTCATTTTGTCCGGTGCAAAAATCTTCCTTATTCGGTAGACGATGTCAAACGAGTCATTGCCAATTGCAGAGTGTGTGCTGAACTAAAGCCAAGGTTTTTTAGGTCTTCCGGTACCCTCATTAAAGCCACACAGCCTTTCGAGCGTCTAAGTATAGATTTCAAAGGTCCTTTACCTTCAAGTACTCGAAATCGATATTTGTTAACATTAATAGACGAATTCTCTCGATTTCCTTTTGCCTTTCCATGTGCGGATATGTCATCAGTTACTGTGATTGGCTGTCTCACACAACTTTTCACATTGTTTGGGATGCCTGCCTATATCCATTCTAACAGGGGTTCGTCATTCTTGTCTTCTGAACTCAAAAACTTTCTGACTGAGAAAGGAATCGCCATGAGTCACACATCAGCATATAATCCACAAGGCAACGGCCAGGTAGAACGTCTCAATGGCACACTTTGGAAAGCAATCAGCCTTGCTCTGAAAACTCATAATTTACCGATAACTCGTTGGGAGACTGCTTTACCTGATGCTCTACACAGCCTCCGGTCATTGCTGTGCACATCTACGAACCACACAACTCATGAACGCATGTTTCAATATGCTCGACGCTCTTGTTCTGGGACCTCTCTGCCTTCTTGGCTAACTACGCCAGGTTCGGTCCTCCTGCAGCGATGCGATCGGTCATCTAAGTATCAACCGTTGGTGGAAGAAGTGGAGCTTCTGAGTTGTAACCCTCATTACGCTCGTATTGCTCATCAAGATGGCAGAACGGAAACTGTATCACTTCGCCGTTTAGCCCCAACAGTTCGGGAAACGACAACAGACCCTTGTGATCATCCTGACTCGGATACAAACATCGAACAAAGGACCTCGGATGTAACACAGGAAGACCACAACAATAATTCCCGATCAGTGGAGATGTTGCCGATGTCATCGCATGAAACCCTTACCCCTACTTACCCGGAACTACTAAAAAAGCAGCAACGGGTTCGCCCCTACGATCTGAGAAATCGTGAAGCCTAAAATTAATTTGGCCTTCAATCGTACGAGCTGACTCAAAACAAAGCCGGGGTGAATGTCATGATTCTTACTTGTTTGTGATGTACACCTTTTGCATACAGTTACTAAACTTTCATATTTACATTTCAGCTCATGTACTCTCGTTCTAGATAAGTAAAGCGTTACTTATTCTATACTAACGTGAATTCTTTTTGAACTCAATTCGGATCAGATTCTACAACTTCACACATTTGGTTCGTGTAAAAAAGGATAATTTGTATTCTTTGTCATCACGCATACACCACGAGCAATTTCCTGCTGTTCGCACTCTTCTGATAGGGAGTAGTACCCGGGTCTGCATGCCGTTAAACTGTGGGACAATGTTAAAAAAGTTGCACTTGCATGCCACTTTTAAAAAAGTTTGTTACGACGAACCAGTTCATCGCTGTTGCTTTCTTTTGCTTGTATGTCTATCCCTCATTGATGTCAGTCACCGCTTTATGTTTTCAGTGTAGATTTCAGACATCGTGCTATTTTATGATCTGCAATCTGTACTTTAACTTTTATGATGCCTTTCCGCTTTAAACAGCCTCTACTGGATGCTCTGAATTCAAAGAAAATCAGCCTCCTGGCCTTAGACTGCATACCGAGGATCAGTCGTGCCCAGGCGTTCGATGTCCTTTCATCCATGGCAAACATCGCTGGCTACAAAGGTGTCGTAGAGGCTGCCGGTTTGTTCAATCGATTCTTTTCGGGTAAGCATTGTTGATGTTCATCTACGGTTTTTGACTGTTTTTTTAATTACCGCTTTCATTCGATTGATTGACGTTTTAGCTTTATGTGAAGCTGTCTCGCTTACAACTTGTGATCCTGTAGCTGGCCAATGCGGCATCTTTCTCTTCTTGTGCAACGCATATGAACTAAACCGTAGGTTGAAGGTTTTGAGTCATGCAAAGTGCTGATGGGCTGAAATGTGTCAGTTCCCATGCACTCCTGGTGAACCGCGACGCCATTTATACGTAAATTGGTCAGTGGTGTCATATGCATCGACAGTTGCATGTATGCGTGAAATCGATAAGTTGGGAACAAGTAACATGCCGTTCAGTTTAGTAGAGTCCATGACTACTAAAATACTCCCAGGTTCACTAAGTACACTAGATTAACATCTTTCGCAACTTTAGCGATACACTTGATGAATCCACAATGCAGCATAACAAGAAACGAAGAATTTTTTTCTGTAGGTGAGAACTATCTCGAATGCTCCGTTCTGCTGCTTAGATTCCTCGCGCTTGCACTCCATAGGCGGTTTCTGGCTGTTGTCCATCATTAGTTACAGATAGAAACACTTCGGATAGCCTTAAAACGGTGGAAAATATGTCAAGATATTTTGACTGTTGATTATTGTGCGTTCACGATCAGGGTAACTCGACAGTGGCTTAACCATCATGTGGCTAACACCGTGCTAAATTGATTGACCAGAGGTAGTGAGCTGCATGCTGAAACAATTCAATTCAATTCAATTTAATGGTCTAAAAAGCACATAGCTTTACAAAAACCACAGAATAATATGCGAATTACAAATAACATAGGTAGTAAAACGGGGTTTGTTTGCCTACTGATTAGTTCAGGAATCACGTAAAAATACATAGAGCAGAAATTGTTTTCAACCGGTTTGATAGGGTAAATATGTATAGTTTACTTCGATGCATTGGTTCAAAGCTTTATGATGCAGAATATATTGTTTCAATGTTTGGATTGGTCGACATGAAGTTGTCCAAGTTCGATTTGAATATATCCAAGTTGGGTGAATGTGCAACGTTACGAGAGTCTCACTACAAGTTCCTGTTCTTTGTTCTTCCTCTTATCTATCTAGGCCTGGGCAACCTGGCAGTATCTTAGTCCACGTGCTGTCTTTGACTGTGCGGCACTTTACCTGTTTCGGGCTTGTGATTTCATACCATACCATACCTGTAATTTAATACAAATAACGTGATATTCCTTCGTAGCGTTTGTGCTCTGGATCTCTTACAGGCATCTTGATCACACAACCAAGGTTACTCCTCGCATCACCTTTTATTCCTTCCAGGTCAAATTACCGCCGCTGGTAGAATACCTCCAGCTAAGGTCCTGGTGATTGGTGGTGGGGTCGCCGGTCTTTCTGCAGTCAACGCAGCGCGTGGCCTGGGCGCGGTTGTTCGTGCTTTCGACACTCGGGAAGCGGTTCGTGAACAGGTGGAATCATTGGGCGCGGAATTCCTGACGGTCAATGTGAAGGTTAGTCGCAAGCAGCGGTGCGGTCATTCAACAAGTCCTCATCAGTTTTGATTCTGGCATTTCAAAGCATTGAATGTTTCTTTCAGTTTCCGAAACCACATACCGATTTGCGTAGAGTTCTGGTGTTCAGACCGTAATATTTCATAGACAGCTAAATACCCCAACCAATAGCATTGCTGGAGTCTCACCAACCCGTCTTCCAATCTACTGTCCTAACTGTCGGATAACAACTTCACGTCATTAGCCTTTCGGCCACGCTCTTCTGCTAATCAGGATTACCATAGCAACGTCCATATCTCGATCGGTGTATATCTCGTGAGGCCAGCCAGGCTCAGGCTACTAATGATTATAACTAGCAGCCTTCTTTACCAGTTACGCTTCGTTATATATCCCGAAACCGTGTTCAGCGGTCTTGCAATAAGCATCTTCTTGCTGTGTTTGCTTAATCTGGTATGTTGACAAGTGGAGCGCATAAGAGAGTTCGTAGTGAAGCACGGCAGTCTAAGTCACAAGGAATCTGTCGTGCTCGTTCACGAAACTTAATTAATTGCCTGTTCCGTTGGAGATGTAGGTACACAATCCCAGTTTCTCTGTGCTTGCTTTTTGTAGCGTCCGTAGCTATTTATGTCCCGCCCTTCCCAATCGTTTACTTTTTCGTAGTTGTATGGCAGTTAGGCACTCGGTGTAATGCTCATCATCATGCTGAGTTTCCAACTGTTTCGCTGAATAGAGCGTCTTACTGTCATGAAAGCAATAATAACGTTTGCGATTCTTTCACCATTATTTGTGCTCGTACGCCAAGCTTCCGCGCTCGGTTTTGAACATTACTTCACTTAAGTAGACAGAGCGTGTTGTTATTGAATTTTACCCTGAAGTACTCGTGAATACCCGAGCAGTATTTGTGACAATCTCTTTTGGTAAATTGTTTTTCATCGCTTTTCCCGTTACATGTGACATGTCTCTACCTCGCCCAGCATCTGTCGGTTGTTTTACGCTCTCAGTACCTGCAGCATGCGTGCTGCGTATAACGTCTGCATCCTTATTCCAGGAATCCGGGGAAGGTGTCGGTGGCTATGCGAAAGAAATGTCCAAGGCTTTTCTGGACGCCGAAATGGAGTTGTTCGCCAAGCAAGCCAAAGAAGTGGATATCATTATAACCAGCGCGCTAATTCCTGGGAAACCCGCTCCGAAACTCATCACAAAGGTTTGTTTCTTTAACGAATCTTTATCTCAATGTGTTGTGTTGCTCACATCCCCATTTCTTACACACCACTACCGGTTTCTGGCTGTTGCCGTCATCAGGTGGATACAGTAAGATCAGGCTCAGTGAGCTTCGTTTTTCGTCGCAAAACTGATGGAATTACTTACTTTGAACAGGTTGGTCGTACCAGCCTTATCCAACAGTGGCATACAAGCGCAACTTGTTTACCATTCTTCCACTGTTTCAAGCGCATGTGGATCCTGATCTTACTGTCCCTACCTGATGAGTGCAAACAGTACGAAACCGGTCGTGGGGTGTGTGTGTGACGGAAAAACATGTAAATGAATATTTTCTCACTTACTTTATCGTTGAGTGGTTGCTTTCAGTGAGGGCTGGCGGGCTTCTTTAATGCCACGCCGACGGCCTTCGATCTAAGGCGAGATCATTTCAGACTGCTAACCACAGAGTAGAGTAGTGTGCAATCACGAGACATCTGTATCCAGCACCCAGCCTAATATGTATGTACGAATTCATAAGCTTGGATCAGAAAAAATGCCGCCCAGTCAAAATTGCGCATAAGTTGAGATGCTCTCATATTGGGTATGCTTAGAGAAAGATATTAGAAGGGTACAATGACCCCGACGTGTTCTACCATGCAGCTCAGTACTGATGGTGCAGTGTAGAATCTACATCGCTACACACCACTTGGTCTGTCTGTCACCGGTATAGCCATCAAATGTACACCTATCACTATTACTATTGGGAATCATACACGTTTGTAAGTCAAGCTGAGTTTAGTCGAATATATGCTTTACAGAGAAGTTATCAGCGCGATGAAACACTTATCCGGATTGAACGATGTAGCATGGCCCAATAAATGGCTCGGTTTCTTCAATGCTCAAGTATCCGGATTCCGTACCAATTTGACGATCAGTACCCGGTCGCCTTTTCTCCCCTTTCCAAGCTAACATGACATGATTAGATCGCTCATTTTTCGTGAAAACGTCTTTTCCCCCACCAGGCAATGGTCGAATCAATGCGCCCTGGTTCTGTGATTGTGGACCTCGCCGCTGAGGCTGGCGGCAACGTGGAGACCACGCAACCCGGTGTGTTGTCTTTCCACAACGGAGTCGCGCATGTCGGATACACCGACTTGCCCAGTCGCTTGGCCGGTCAGTCGTCTTCGCTGTTTGCAAACAATGTGGCTAACTTCCTTCTCTCCATGACACCCCCAGGTAAGTGCACACCGGCTTCATCTCACCCATTCAGGGTTTGCACTGTTTTATCTCCACACCATTGCCACCCTTGTGGCGCATTTGGTGTCAGCGTTATGTCTGCAAACGGATGTTAGATTCTCCTTCGCAATAGTGGGATTACGTGTTTAGAATGCCTCATCCCTTCCCCCTATTCACATGCACGGATGTGCGATCGTGTAGCATTTCTGTGCTGTGCGGCTAACCGTGCTAAATTGATTGGCCATCAGTGGTGAGCTGCATGCTGAAACAGGCTGGAGTCTCACTATTTTCTCTCTCATCTGTCTAGGCTTGGGCAACCTAACAGTATCTTAGCCCACGTGCAGTCTCTGACTGTACGGCACTTTGCCTGGATCAGGCTTGTGCTTTCATACATCATCTGTTTCATATTGCTTGGCACATTGTCTGGCTCGAGACCTGTGCTCCACAATGATGTCTTCACGCAGCCATGTTGATCGATACTGCCTATTGACGCTGGGGGTCTGTCTCTGGTGGTTTAGAATCATTTTTCACCAAATGATTTCGAGAAAGTCATACAAACGTGTGTCCGTCCATGCTATTTCTGTTTCGGGACACTTGCCTGGTAACTCTTAAAATTGACGTCGATTTCTGCACAGCTTTTTATCACTTCTGCAACACACGTTTGCATATATGTATGACATCACAAGCCTGATCTAAGCAAAGAGCCGCACAGTCATACACTACACGTAGGCTAAGATACTGTCAGGTTGCGCAGGTCTAGACAGATATGAGAAATAAAAATGGCAGTGATAATTTTTCCCGTTCTCGGATACAGCCAACTGATTATGGAAGACTGTTAGCGTGATTATGCTTCCGTGCGTCACACGTCATTTCAGTTCCGCTTTGTCTCATCTTGGTAGATCTACACCATCGGAAAATCTCGTCTCATGTGCAGTCTAGACTGCGCGTCATTCTACCAAACTCTAGGCGTGTGTGGTTTAGTACACGTTCATATATTTTAAAACAATTACCGGACATGGTCAGTCGCATTTTGCACAGTTTATAATGTCTGTTTAGCTGAACTGTATTGAGTGAGAGTCTGTGTACATCACACAGCGTTCGTCTCAAGTAAGCCCGTTTAGAGTTACAACAGCCCTACCGACCATTCTTTTTTCCGTTTGATTTCTCTCAGATGCCAAAGACCGATTCTATTTGAACTTGGAAGACGAGGTTGTGCGAGGCAGCTTGGTGTTGCATGAGGTAAGTAGATCACGTGATTATTCCATTATCGATCGTGCTATTTCAACCAAACTATTCTCTCGTACTTACTTGTGTGCCACTATCTCTTCCTGGAGGATGAGTCGGCTTCAATGAAAATTCTTGGGAATTTGGATAAAAAGCGGCGTCCCCAGCACCACTCGGCGTTTGTTCGGGTCAGCTTTTCTAGACTTTGCACAGCCAAGTGCGAAAGTGGTGGTGTGCACCAACTAACCGTCTGCCAGACTCTGATCCAGATTTTTCCTCAGGGTTTTCTCCCGAAGCCTTTCCCGCGATCGGGTATCTTGCAAGGCAGCAGAGGTTTAAAATCAGGGTTTTCGTTCCCTTAGATGAAATGCCCTCCCAGGCTAAGGAGCTACATCTGCCCGAAGGAAACTGGTTTTCAGGCGCCAGTCACTCGCCCTCGCACCTTCTCATGTTGGTAGAAGCAGCTCCACCGGGCTCAGGGAGCCACTCGTTCAGGCCAGAATCTGGACTTGGTTGTCAGATGCTATTTAAGACGCGCGCAATATGGGAGCATTTTATAAACAGTGGGAACTTATCCCCGCTGCCACCCCCGGCTATGACAACATTGGGAATTCTCTCGTGGTGTGTAACGTCTGGTGTGACTGCATTGTCCCGAGGTGCTCGCGAAAGCTGCCCTTCTGGTCAACTCAAAGCAGACATTACATTTCTTATGAGGCCGGCCGAAATTTTCGCTCTCCATTTTGTCTTTGCTAGGATGCGTTCAACGGTTTTCAGTACCTTTGCCTTGTAATTAGCGCGGTTTTCTGTCTAGGAGTACGTAATACACCCCAGCTGGATGTTTCAGAGATACCTGGTATTCGTCTGCTCCGAACAATCAAATTTGTTCAAAGTAAACTTGTATTCATCGGCGAAATACATGGTATTATTAAGTGTCAGGTTACATAGGGTCTATGTATGTTACATCTATTTCTATTCCCCCCTCATATCTGTCTAGCCTTGGGCAACCTGACAGTATCTTAGCCCACGTGCAGTCTCTGACTGTGCGGCACTTTGCCTGGATCAGGCTTGTGCTTTCATACATCTGCGAAACTCGTCAACGCCATCTGGTGGCATGTTTACGTTTAAACCTTAGACACGGGCTCGCTAAATTAACTGTCTTTAGGCGCACCAACTGTAGTAACAGAGGCTTGTGCTACCATACAGTAACTGTATACTAGGCAGCTAACGCCTTGCGAAATTAATTCCCTCAGCTACCCATGTTTTTTCATTCAGCTGCTCCGGGCGATCTTCGAGGCGGCTTTTGTATACTTCGCGAACTCTTCGTCGTTTCTCATGATTCGTTCTCCCGTTAGGTAATCGTCATCATTATCTGCCTGTTTCCTGGGGACGCTTCCCGTTTCCGCTCTCGCTTGAATCGGCCGTTGAATCATAATAATACGTATGCAGTAGAACAAACAAAAAGACTCCACTACATCTCATCTTCTTACGTTTGTTGCTAAACGTTTGTTTCTCTCAAGCCTCTGCGTACACGGTCCAAAAGCAGCTCACTGTGTGCCTGACAATATGGCAGTCACAAGTCAATCAGTGTCATTTTATGATGCCGGTGTGACCTGTAGTCAGTGGTATGGTATGAAAGCACAAGCCTCATCCGGGCCAAGTACCGCGCAGTCAGAGACTGCTCGTGTGCTAAGATACTGTCAGGTTGGCCAGGCCTAGACAGGTATGAGGGGGTAAATCGAAGGCATTGTCTGCTCTTCTCCCTGTCTTGAACGGCCACAGCAAGTTCTTTCCAACAAGTACGTCCAGAGCTTTCATATATGTATGAATTCCTGATTTTGAACCCAGATAAAGTCTTCCACTTTATCCACATCTCCCAGTTAGCATCGGCGACTCTGCTGCAGTGAAGTGAGTACTCTGTGTGGTGCACTTTTCTACGTGTAATGAATGCTCTCTCCATATAATGCATTCTGCCTCTGCATAAGCGCTCGATTAAAAATGAATCCCCTTGAAGCATTTACATGCGGTGAGAGAGCTTAGATCTCCATCCCATCCCAACAATTCCCCTAAATTGCTCTGGATTTAGCTTTTATTTTTAACCCTTTCGTGGTTCCACACTTCATAGAACACACCAGGTGAGTTTAGGTGGGTTCTAATTCAATAATCAAGCTTAGTTGTTTCGGCGAATGTGATAACAATTCAACAACGATTGCCTGTTGTTTTGCTGACATCTCCCACACTTCACAACCAATTGCTGACCAAGGACGCAGCCTAAGTTCAGTGAGGCTTGAAACTGCGGTTTTCGGATTCATCGCGCAATGTGTTGAAGCTTAAGCAGCCCCTTTCAACCAAATTCTAGTCCCTTCCGTCTGCCTGCAGTTTATTCCACACTCTACAAGAATTATTGATTGCACAATGTCAAACGTCACGTGCTTCCTTTGTTATCACTCGCCATATTTTCGGTTTTCATCCCTCCAGGGTAAATTACTCTGGCCGCCACCCCCTCCTCCAGTTTCGGCGACTCCCCCGACTCCTAAGCCAGTCGCTCCTCTCGCGAAGCCCGTGAAGCTCGAGCCGAAGGATCTTTACCGCGACAAACTGCGCTCCACTCTGAGCACGGCGGTCTGTCTCTCGGGATTGGTCGGTCTCGGTTTGGCCTCGCCGTCTCCAGCGTTCACCACAATGCTCACCACCTTCGGTTTGTCTACCATTGTAGGTAAGTGAGTTCTGGGATTCATGAACATTGATAGAATGAAAGAATATTACATGTTTTGACAAGTATCCAATTGGCTGGATCCTTCTGCCATGAATGCGTTTTCCATTCGATTAATATAAATACGTCGTCCATATTGTAAACATAGTCAATCCGATGTGCGATCGTGCAGCAACCAAAACCATGCTAAATTGATTTGCTACCAGTAGTGAGCTGGACTCTCACTACCATTTCTATTTTCTTTCTCATATCTTTCTAAGCCTGGACAACCTGACAGTATATTAGCCCATGTGCAGTCTCTGACTGTGCGGCACTTTGCATGGATCAGGCTTGTGATTTCATTCATACTCTGTTCTACCGTCTGTTACGTTCCACGCAGACAGGCTTCAGAACAGTTGATCTAACTTATCGATTCACACCTGAGGTCTACAATGCCAACGGCAATCACATTCACCCACGCGAATCCCACAACATCAGATAAAGCCAACTGGTTCAACGCGTTTATTCTGCATATGGCGTAGACCGAGACATCCCACATCGATCTTGTATAGTCAAATCTTATGGTATGGTATGGTATGAAAGCGCAAGCCTGATCCAGGCAAAGTGACGCACAGTCAGAGACTGCACGCGGTTTACTGACACTTAATCGCCAGACACTTAATCCCCAGTTTGATAACTTCTGAAGAATGCAGAATAAGTTCAGATGAATTAATTTAGTATAAGAGATATGCAATTGATTTTGAAAACGTCAATCTTTTCGTAGTTGAGTATCGCTGAATTGCTTGAGATGTCCTGGCGCATATCTCAGCATAATTCTTCTTATGTTTGATATGAACCCCAGCACTTGCTTGAAGAACTGAGGCAATCCTTTCGCAAACCGTCAAGTATACACTTGTTTACCATTTATCCACTGTTTCAAGGCTCACTGAACCTAATCTTACTGTCTCCACTTGATGAAGGAAAACAGCCAGAAACTGGTAGTGGTGTGTAAGGAATGGGGATGTGAGCACCACAATACTTTGGTCTTTTATATGCGCCTCGAGCGCTTGGCCAGGAATCACTTTGTGATTCTGTGTTTGAACATCGTGGTTCGTTTTACGAACCCTATGCAACAGTGGCATTCAAGTATAACCTTGTTCTTTTTTCCTTTGCATAATAAACGCCTTTGAGCAATTGGCTTTCTGTTGTGTTGTGAATGATTAGCTTTGGAATGGTTGACCTCAGGGGGATCAATCGTGATGCAATCTACAATTATCGAATCGTGGAGGTTTAATGTAGTTAAATGTCGCGCCGTTTGTCCTCGAATCCTATCCGGAGTGGATTCCGCTCGAAGTTCATTGGTACCATACAAAGTCGATAAAGACGGCACGCATTTTTTTATGAATGATCAGCTCTGATAAATAGAATCGCTCCTAGCTGGCCTGCTTTTGCACTGGGAGTAATGTAATCCCATAGATTTTGGTATATTGTGATGGAACCCAAGATGTTAATATACCTGGTCGTTTATATTTTTCGGCATGATATG
>JACCGJ010007604.1:0-32203 GCA_013407085.1 Atriophallophorus winterbourni
TATTGTCTCTCAACAGCATGTCCAGCAAATAATATTATCTTGGTCGCACTGTTATTAAACCCGCCTCCTCCGAAAAATATTTAGGTGTGATTATACAATCAGACTTACGAAACTCAATGCAATGTCGACTGGCTGTCTGCAAAGCTGAAAACAACTTGGGTCTCCTCAGAAGAGTCCTAGTTTCGTTTGACCCCAATATTGTCTGCAAATTGATTTCAACGTACATCCGTCCTCATGTTGAATATGTTATACCAGCATGGGATCCTTGGTTGAAAAAATATATTCTGCTATTAGAAACTCCACAGCGCAGAGCGACAAAACTCGTCCTGGGACTATCTAATTATCCATACGAAATGAGACTTAAATTATTGAATTTGCATTCGGCTCAATACAGACGGAAACGAGGAGCACTTATATGCATTTGGACATTGTTAATAAACAAATCAATCCTTTGCGGTCCTTTTTTTTCATCTTTCCCATAACACACATCTGCGAGGTCACCAATTAAAACATTACCAACAGCATAGCAGGTTGAACTGCCGCAAATATGCATTTTCCGTTCGCAATGTGCAACTGTGGAACAGTTTACCTACTCATGTGGTACAATCTGGAACTGTTAAAGTTTTCAAAAAATCACTAGATATCCACATGGAAAAGTATGTTTTTTATGTTTGACAATAACCTAACAATATTTTGATATTTTTTACCATCCGACCCGATGTACATTTTTGTGGGTTTTGTAAAACATAGCTTTTTACCTGCATATAATCTATAAATAAATCTATGAATAAAGTATCCAAACTAATGACAAATTTGTCGCACAGAACTGAGCATTAATCGGAAGTATATGCTGATTTTGCTAATTTGATTCAACGATGGAAGATTGCATTGAATGAATTATCTATCTCATCATACATGTCCACAAATTCCTATGCTTCACTCGCGCTTGCCATTGATTATACCAATGCAGCAGTCGGTGCTATCTTGCTTACATTTATTTTATCGTCGACAGCAATCTTAAATAGCTATGTCAATCTTCAGCTACAGCTCAGAGATATTTGCCCCATAAGATATATGTACTTCACTTTATTTCAAAATTAACGAGTTATGTTTATTCTGTATAATTTATCAAACAGGGTAGCAGAAGCATTCTCTCGTATGCAACTTACGGGCCAATCAGTAAATTAGACTTTGATTTCAAGCAATTAGCAGAGGCCCATCAGCATGAGAGTGAATTAAAACAGCATCAAGCTACCTCATCTCTTACAGTGTGCGAAGAAACAATATCGTCAATCGTTCCCCATTGAAGTGACATACTTGTGGGTGACAATATTCCTGAATGCGCACACCCCTATTGTTTCCATTGTACCAAAATCCACACAAAATACCCGGCCGTCTAAAATCTATCTCCAATTTTCGGACGCACCCACCATAGTTCCCTAAACTCTATCAAGGTGGCCAGCCTAACTTGCAGGCTGCTAAGATTTACATTTTGTCGTTTCGAGCGTTTTATTCTCTTTTAACGCTCAGGTAGAAAGTACTATAGTGTTTCTATCGTTGTATTTTATTTGATATATTGAACATATTTCATTATTGGTTTTCTATATTGCTACATATAAATGTGCACTCACTTTAAATATATTATTAACCGCCGCGTGTTCAATTTTTGGACAAGTCTATTGTTTGTGATTGCGTTGGATTTGTATGCTCAGTTACGTTGCAAATTGTGGTATAATGATGAAAAGCCGTAGTTCGTTAATGGTACGATCCCCATTGGATCAACCGTTACAATTTCCATTTATAACTATCAAAAACTCTAGTCTTCCATGCTTGTATTGCGGAGTAAAGCAGTTAATGTGTTTGAAATATAACATGCTGTTAACATGAATTCTCTTGTTTCTGGATGAATGTTTTTTTTAAATGGTGATCAGCAGATTGTAATTATTGATCCGCATATGTTGACCTTACAACACAAGCAAAAATAGGAGCGATTGGTCCGTTAACTCGTCCTGTGCATACTGAACTGCAATGAAAGCAATTTATTAAATCTACATGAAGTAGATAAGGAAGAAAATTAATGTTTGTGACATAAACTGAGATAAGAACTTGCATGGTCCGTTCAACTTATTAGCATTTCCCCTGCTCTGATCAAAAATCATTACAAAGTTTTGCTATTCTGTGATTTTCATCTGAAACAAAATAAATATTTCACTACGTTATCAAAAGCAAATACGTTCATTATATTTCTGATATTTTAATCTAATTAATTACCCTGGCGATAAAATCAGTCTGTATTTTTGTGCTACATTATCGTCATTCATACATTTCATTTTCAGATATAAGTAGAAAACATCCTTGCCTCAACGGCAACTTCGAAAAAAGTGCACAGCGTGCAAGCGTTCGGCTTTCCCTAGCGGCTCAGCTATACACAAATCTCACCACGGAATTTGTGAAAATACCGCTGGATGCAGTGGCATTGTAACAGTTGACATAAATCTACCACTTATGCCGCTTCGCTAAATCAAAAACCACGGAATAGTGTGATATCGTCCAGCTCGTTAATTTTTGTACCGACTCAAAATGATGTATCTGTTATGCGTGCAAATATGAGCTCAAGAACAACTCAGCTAAGGCCAAAGTAGACCAAATTAGCCGGTTGACCCATGTTAATAAGCAAGCTACCTCCGCCAGTGTGGTCAATTTAGCTTGAACATAGAAAATTCGTACAAAGACCAGCAAGATATGTACTCACAAGAAGCAACATTCAATTGTTGATGTCTTGCCCGTAGTGGATCAAATTATCGTGAAAATGACTTGCGTTAGAAAATTAAGAAGCTGCGTGTCACTTTTTCTGCTTCAAAATCTAGAACTCGAAATGTACTAGTATTTAACCGACCGGAGACTTTTATTAGGAAATACGATTCTCGCAGAGTTTTCGATCGCGGGTGTATCAGCGATCTTATCCAAATGATTGGTCGGAAGCCTTCTAGTCTCACTGTGGTAGTTCTTGTAGGAAGATTGTGGATGGGTAACCGCTCAGGGTCAATCATGGTCGAGGTCAAATACCTGTCGGATCAGGATGTTTTCCTGTCCAAGGCTAAGCAAATAGCCAAGTCAACACCGGACAAAATCCAGGCCAAACGGAACAACCCTCCATCTCGGAATATGCAACAATCTTTCGCTTAAAATAGTAGAAAGTTCGCTGTAGGTTCATCTACTATTCATAAGCCTGACGTTGCGCAAAACGTTATTCAGTCACTGACAATAATACCGGACATCATACTGCCACAAGTCTTGCTGTTCGTTCTGAAGCGCGGTTACTGGTTTGGCACCAACGATGATATGACACGTGCAGGTGTTTTCCGCAGTTGCTTCTCTACGATGGATGTGGGTTCAATTGTTGACAATTGTACATTTACTTAATTCGAGAGCTTGTCAAACCTGATGCTCCGGCTCTAAGTAACATACCCTACAACGGGCAGCTTCCTCTGGTGCTTTGAAAGAGTGCCAAGCTGGATTATTTTTAGAAGCACGTTTAACCAGTGCCCCAGTATATTTCGCTAATATATGCAGCCCAATAAATAAGTGGACTGACCACTCACCCCGTTCGGTTGAGCTACACTCAAAGATTATAGTGCTGTCTGAGACCTGGCTGTCTGCGCTTGATGATGTATCAATAAACATAAGCGAACAGTATCTCGTCAGTAGATGCGATAGCCCTGGTGATAGAAGATGCTGTGACGTTGAACTCCTCCTCGAGTATCGTTTGCACATAACGCGCACAGGTATATCTCTAATAACTGAAATCGTCCAAGAGGTTACTAGTATCCAAGCTTGCTACAAGTAATCCCTCACAAAGCTTGTGTCTACATCACGCTCAGTGCAGCCCAGCTGGAGATTACACAGCTGATTGAGACGCTCGAAACTTCATTTCACTTGAATCCCACCGTAATCATCTCAAGTGAATTCAACCTACCAGATATAGAATAGCTCGTACCTACAGGTGCAGCCACCGAGGCATCCGAAACTTTTCTCAAATAGATTCATAATCATGCGTTACAGCAGCATGTGAATGATCCTGCGAGGATTATTCAAGGAAGAAATCTACACTTGATTCGGTATTGTCGTCCCAGTTAGAAGACGTTAGGTATTTTAAATTACTACCACGGCTTGGCAAAAGCCATCAAGTAATGATAAGTGTTTAAGCGGTACTTCGTTTCCACAAAACATTCGCTCGTCCTATCGGCACATTTAGGCTTTTTTGATTGGGGTTTACTCATACAGACTTCATAATCTACCCTTTAGTTAGCGAGTCCAATGTAAGTGGAAACTGGGATAGAATATGCAGGTATCTGAAAGAATGGCAAGACAAGCACGCTCCGTTGTAGCGCGCAAGAATGCCTAGGAAGCCGCCTTGGTGGACTTCTGAAGTTCGCATGTCTACCGTGAATGAAATCGCCTATGGCTGCAATATATGTTATCCCTCAGTTTTGATTCCTTGGCCCACTAAAAACAACCTGGGACGCTTGTGGTAAATAACAGCGTTTGCTCACACAGGTTTTTGTGTTCTTTTTGGTAAGGGATGCTGAATATAATCCGATTTTGTAGCAACGCACAATCAAAAGCCAAAACAAGAAAAATTATCATAGATTTGAAAGTGAAGGACGGAAAAGTAGCTGATACTTACCTGCCTAAGATGAATGTCTCCTCATGAATTTTAGTAGCATCCGAAGGTGTGAAAGTTTTTTCAAATGCACCTTATGTGCTGCTTAGCCTACCACTTTATGCCCCTGCACTTGATAAGTTGTCCTTCATTGAGGCCGAGGTATATGACGCACTTATCCATGTTCGCTTCAACAATGTTGCGGGGTATGATGTTATCACACTCAATTATATTGAATAATCTCGCCTCAGCGCTAATCAAAACGTTGTGCAACCTCTTCAATTCATACTTACACCTGGAGTGGGTCCTAGTGATTGGGAAGAGGCCATAGTTGTTCCAACACACAAGGAGGTTGCAGGTCAATTCTTGGTAACTATAGATCTGTCAGCCTACTAGCATCGTGTCAAAAGTATTTGGAATATATTGCGTCAAAAATCGGTTGTCAATTTAATCCCATACGTGCTAACTCTTCGGTAAACCAAGAAAGCAAAGAAAGATTAGTCTTGACACTCATTTAATTGAAGGATTGCTGTTATTTATATTTGGTGAGTATAAGCTCTTTAAAAACTTTACAATATTTCGTGTATGATCAAATGTTTAGAGCTTATGTAGAATATAGCCGTCGTTCACGAGGTCAATTTCATCTTATATTAAAATATCAAGGGCAAAAATCTTTACTTGCTACAACGAATTTTTCCGATGTGCTCACACGCAAGCGGATCAGTTGAACACAATAAAATTAAATAAGACTGAATGTTAACAAAATGCTCAAATCAAAATATAATATTTAACTTCGGTTAAGTCTAGAAATGTCTCGTTAAAGTTTCGGCTCATCTGTATTTGGACATAATCTTTGCAAACAAACTGGATATATGCCTCTAGGTTAAATATTCGATGCTGACGAGAAAATAATTGATTCACCTTATTACTCATATTGAAGTTATTACGATGGTATTATGGTACTACTGTAGTAATAATATATGTATTAAAATACATATGTTTATGTTTATCACCTTTTAATTCTCCCAGACCAGTTCAACTAATTTTAACAGGTCAATTTTAATCGAATTTATGAAAGAAACAGCGTCAAATATCAAATGGAAACAATAATCGCAGATTTGAAAAGCAACACAGTCAAGAAACTGTCGATAGGCACCGTAAATATCACAATTTCCCCTTCTATCCTGTTGAGAGAGAAAAAATTAAATTTATCAAACCTGTCATAGCGATTAGTGCTTTAAAATCTCAGTGGCACTCTATCTATTATAACTTGGCATGTGTTGATGCGAGAAATAATTGTTTTCATAAATTAACGAACAAATGTGAATGTGAAATATTAATTTTATTATTTACAGGGATTTTCAAGAAATAAAACTCAAAAAATAAAGAATACTCAATCCGTTGATGACGTTTTACCGGAATGAATTTTGAAAATAAAAAGAAGCTGATCAAAATTTTGCAGAAAAGACATCTATGTAATAATGAAGATATTGATAAAAACAAGGAGCTTCTTTTTTGACAATGTGGAATCTACTTATTATTTGGGATTACTTAGAAATTTTTGACGAATAATACATTCGTTGATCTATAAGAGCTAATCCGTAGAGACCTCTCACAAAACAGGTGAAGCTATTACATGAAGGATCATTATTAAAACAACCACTGGGTGCATTTTTCAACATTGCATTTAACTTGGACCTATTAAACAAAATTTGAGTAAAGGGAATAAGGTAACGCAAATTTAGATAACTCAGAGTGAAAAGTATTAACAAACGCGAATTCTGACTGACGATAAGACTACCAATTAACCTACAGTCTATGAAACTGCTAATTGTGTCATTGAGTTCATTTAGAAATCAGACGCAAACGCGAATTTATTGAAAACTTGGTGCAAAGTGTACCAGTAATGTTTCGTAAGGATTTTGCTACAAAATAGACTGCATGAAAATTTCGGTTTCTCATACGGAAACTTATCTCATCAAATTTTGTTGTGCACAAATGTCTTCTGGAAAAATGTCGAGATCACATTGAATAAGTTGATGAGCATATCATTATTCAGTCATTGCTACAAACGACTCAATCCCGTAATGAAATAGATATCTGCTTTTATTTGGCTCTTTAGGCAATGACCTTCGGTTCTTGCATCTCACTAAATCATCAACTGCTCATAGCAGTTTTGCGTGATTATCACGCAATTAACAGATTTCTACAATTACAGATCATCAGTGAATAACGGAAAATTGATGATAACAGCGTCCGGAATGTCGCGTACAAAGATCTTTAATAACAACGGAGCGATAACAGATCCATTTGGTTTACTAAAGCTCGCAATCACCCGTGAATACAAAATGTTCATTTACCTCAATATGGTTTGGTCGCCTAGAAATGTATACCTCTATCCATTTTACAAAACAACCTTTGATCCTTCCGTCTTGACAAAGAGTTGTTGGTTTGACATCGCCGAAAAGAACATCATCAAATGGTTGGCCATAATCAGTCTTGTCCCAGGAGCAAGTTACATGTACTGAAGTGAATTTTGTTCCATGTTGATGTGGAAACCAACACCCATATCTTAAAAGCACTCATTTTCCCTTGATCAAATTATATAAGTCTTTCCCGATCACAGAAGTCATAATAATCCTCCTATTATTAGCGAGACGGCTGGGGTCCAAACAATTGAATGTAATTTTTTGATACAATGTTCCCATTCATGTGGTGAGAGACCAACCGTTAAAACGTTTAAAAATGCAAGCGAATCACACAAAATATGTGAGAGATCACATAAAATCAACGGATGAATTCTGTCCAAACCTGACGCTGATGTCTTTCTGTTCTAACAGAAGTCTAACCATCCGTGGATCTACATCAAAATCGGACAGTAGCTCGCTCTTCTGAGCAACAGAAGGAGAGATCAGTGACTTAAAATAGTACACGGAGGCGTATTGATTATCTAGTGCTTCAGTTTTCAAGCTATTTGCATCCATGCCTATTGCCATTATCCACTAGACTACGGATGTATGACGATGCATTTGTGGAGCAAAAATTTATGCAAATATGCGCTTCGGTGCACAAGTAGACACAACAATCAACCGTTGCTCGTTCATCATACTACCTTTACTGCGATATATCACTAGACATATGTTGCATGTTCGCCGATAATTTTCACAGTCGGTTGCGTTTTCGGACGTAAGAAGAGTGATCACAGCCTTTGACGCTGACGCAAAAGTTTCCGAAGCTTCTTTTCCAAACCAATGGGGCCTTTTGCCTTTAGTCGACGTGTCGATAACGGAACAGCCGCCACTAAAAGGGTCCAAATATTTCTCTGGCTCACCATCAAAAAATCCTCAAAATTAGCATCACATGGTCTATCTGCGGTATTTTGGAAATTCCTTCTCGGAATGGGTTCTGGTTCCCAGACAATTAATGCTTAAGTACAAAGCCGGCATTGAAACGAATACCAAATCCAAATTAAACTTACACTAATTAGAACCTAATCTGGTCGGATGGGAAAAATACTACACGATGTACACGTCTACTACTGAGTTCAGTACATCCCGTTCAAATGACTCAGACCTATTCTCCAGCGCAGGTAAATCAATGCTAAGAGCGGCAAAATCCACACAATCAATCACTTTGTTGATCTACCGCAGCGATAAATCTATTATATCAGTCTATCTACCTGTGTATAGGCTAATAATAGATACCTTTTGTTGCAAATGAAGCTGTAGTACTTAAACGGCACCATAAGCTCTTCCCAAGACCAGCGGTTCACTGGGAACAAAATCGCATTGGTTCAGAGATATGCTGCTGACAGTATAGCGCAAGCCAACCACTGATTCTAGTAACCACTCGATCAGAGCGAATGATACTGTATCCAGGTAGGGTCTGATAGGTGGTATCCTACTTCGATAAAAGCCAGGATTCAGTCACCGCAACGATCCCCAAAGGGTCATGATGATTCTCCTTTAAATTGCACCCACTTTTTTCTAAATTTTTCCGCGTTGAGATAGAACAATTTTAAATACCATGAGTCTAATCACTTGAGTAGCTTTTTGCATCTTCACACGATCCTCTGGCAAATGATCAAAAATTAGTCGACGTATGCTACCTTTCAATCATTATCCATTTTTAGCAATGAGTTCACACGTTCAGCTGTCTAAAACGGTTTTCAAGGGTCTACGGCAGTCAACTGGCGCTGGCCAGTGAACTAAACGAAATGCTATAGTGCTTAATTACTTCTTGTAGAAATCAAAAGCAGATTTCGGGAAATCACTTTCCTGGTTAATTCTAGTCTTCACCGAATCCGTTGTTTTTCCGGCGCATTGTGAAGGTCTTGAAGATTTTCTACTATCATCAGTGTTAAACTTATTGCTTGGATTACTAAGAACTACCGTAGCCCGAAATGGTAACTTCTGGACCGCGATGAGCTTAAGCACGTTCGTCGCGTCACCCGTTCTGTAACCATTTTGTGGACGGTGTGTGAGAGAGGATGCAACGTCCGCAAATATGTGCAGAGATGTGGAAGTCACACAAGCTAGCTCCACAGAATATTGGTGGTTTTTGTCTTCCGACAAAAATGAGTCAAGCCCTCCAAATGTTTTGATTGATGCAGTTACAACTGGATGCTGACTACAACTGTGTTTTACAAAAGACGAGGGAAGACAAAGCTTACATATCGTGTGAATCATATCGCATAATATGTTTCGGAGTCAGTCATATAACTCTGGATTCATTACCTCATAGCGAATGTGCATCCAATTTGAGCATATTCTAAATTAAACAGCTTTTGCGTTTTTTCTTAAATACAAGACAAGAATCGCTAGAGTGAGCAGCGGAGCTCAGTTTCTCTAAATAGCTTTATTTTAGTCGATTCGGCAGGATGTAATTTTGACAATTTTCGATTCATCACCATTCAAATTCGTTGAAAATTGAACAAATTTTCCTGTAATAATCTCGAAATAATTCGGAGATACTCAATACTACTGAAAGTTTCATGAAAAGAAAATTTCAAATTTAACTTTGAAATTCCAAAATTGAAGGAAGATTATTGTTGTTGTTTTATAAAAATTATTTCTTAGTAAGGACGGTCAACCATTATTGCATACCACAATTGGTTTGATAACCAAGCTTATTCAATACGCAAAATGTTTTAGGCGAAAGTGATGTTCAATATTGGTTTTCCTGGCATTTAGCCATGGATGTGTATATTCGTTTTCACAAAAGTAAATATTCTTCATTGAAGTTCATCAAACGGATTCGCTCAGTGAGAAATAATTTTGAATTTGTATAAACTCAAACAAACTTCATGATAAACATAATTCAATGGTAAGTGAAATAATAAACTAAATCAATTTGAAAAAACCTACGTTTAACAGAAGTAACTTGAACAGAATCACTGGACAAGGATGCTATGATTCTTCTCTCAGATTTCGGTTTCAAAAATCTTTGACATGTGTCATGGTGTTCATTTTGCCAGGTTGCTTTTGGTATCATTATATTTTCTTTATCAATCATTTCTGATAGCCAATCTTCTTCTTCCATTTTAATCGTTTCGATGCTGTGCAAGCTATCCGCATCCAATGCACAATCAAATGTAGCGTTAACATCCCGAACACTGAGTCTGGACGGCTTATGCAGTTTCGATTTGCGTCCAGCGCGCGGCTTTTTTGAATAGATCGCGGAATCGGAAGCTTTAAGTGCAGCTGAATAATTCATGTTCAAATCCAGCGGTTCTGAATCGTTTAAAGCAGGTGGACAAAAGTTAGACATTGATCCATATTCATAATCTGCCTCAGAACTAGTTGGTGTTAGTACGCTATCCAGCACACCAAAGTTAAACGACGGCATTTGTGCAGTCATTGGTGCATCTAACATTGGCCAAGGTTCGTTGTCACAAGTTAAAGGTTTTTCTTCCAAAAGAGTGGTCGAATCTGTAAGCACGGGGTCACTGAATATTCTTGAATCTAGCTGAATAATTAAATGAAGGAAGAGCTTATTCCGGCTCGATTGGAGTGAAATTTATTTATTAATATCGAACAGCGGAACAAATGCAACATCAAGCTTCTGATCAATTGAATTGTTATTTTTTCAATAAAGATATTATTTTCATAATGTCCTTGCACTGAGCGGTGAATTATAAATGAAGCTTGGGAAAAAGGTGTCTTAAATGATAAGTTTTCAAAACTATTAGCAGACTTATCAAATGACCAAACATTGAGTAAGAAGTTTCCGATAAACCAGAGGTTAAGTAGAAAATTATTAACCCAGGAAAGCTCACTACACACAGAACATTTGAAATTGCAAAGCTATAACTCTAATTCGGTGACGACTACAATGCTGGACTGTTGATGGATAAAAGTGCTGAAGTTCTGAAAAATAGTTGAACCGACCGGGTATCGCATACACAGTGCATGTTTGTTAATGTCGTATATCATTGGATAATACTTTTGGATGCATTTTCCATATCGAGTAAGGAATAAACGTTCTGATATCGCTAAGTTGCAGATGAAGCAATCGACATACGACTTTTAATACTTGCTGTTACTACGCTAGTCAGCTGGGTAAGCCGTAAAGTTCAAGAAGCTTTTAATACCCGGAATTTAATTCTGATTAAAGATTATATATGCTTAACGAAATGAAAATAGTATCATCGAGACATACCGGTGCCGAAGAACTAGTGGTGTAGGACGGTCCCTGTGTTAGCGAAATATTGCAAATGAACTGAACTGGCGCCAATAATAGATATATCTAAAACGACAAATTTAAAACTATACATCAAGCTAGCTGACGCTTCACGTCGTTACGGGCTAGCTTCTTTGCGGAAAAGCTATGCATACAGCCTTAATGATAAACCTTCCAAAATTTGACAACTAACAGCAGTGTGATCTAAACACAATTACAATTTATTCACCAAATTTCACTCACATATCCCGCGTTTGATTCAACAACTGACATTGCATGGTTGTGTTGCAGCTGCGGCGATAAGTTCTTCGAATTCTTTTCCAGTAACCTTTGAACTGCAGTTCCAAAGTCATTTGTATCGGGCATGTTGAAACTCACGTGATCTTGAAATTTACATTGCAAAAGTGTGTCCGAAAATTTGTCCGATCTGTCCCTGTTCGTCAAACTGGTAGTTTGTTTGACTGAGCCAGAATGTATTACATCTATCCCACCTTCTTCATCTCGTTTACTTGCATGATATCTAGGCAACGGTGTTAGAGGGCTTGAGGCTACTTGTTCTAATCGGTATGAAAGATATTCATCGCAAAGCATTCGGAGGAGGTGACAACTACTGAAGCTGGCTGCTGAACGCAGAGTGAGCTCCCGCATGAGTAACGAACTAAAACATAGAAAACATATGTATGATAAATTCAACAGGAAGGCAATGAAAACTTGCACAGAATTCGATATGAAAAAGATGTTCGCAAATCTCTTGAATGATGATAGCTACATCAAGTTAAAAATAGTTCAAACATGTCAATTAATTCAATGCGAGCATTCTCCTCACCATGATGATACATGAAACGTATTTTGATTCAAATTTGCTGAGTATAAGGTTATACAAACGACAAGAGATAAAAAATTAGTTCACGAAGGGGACAACATGCTAACACTGTAGAGAGCGTCTATTACACTAGAGAAGAGAGTTAATCGAAAGCTATCGTACCGCAACGCACAAGAAAATCCACGAGAAATCGGGTAAAGGTTACAACCTTCCTTGAGGCAGTATCGGAGAGAAAACATCATCAGGTGTTGCTCGGATGGTGTTCGCCGAGCTTGTGTAGTTGTTATTGGACATTTCGTCATCAAGCTAGATGACATCATCAGCAAAACTTCTTTCGAAGTAACTTATAATTGGTATTCATTGGGTTTTATAAGGTCCGTCTGTCCGTTCGCCATCAATTCCGGTGGCTGATGGAATTCATAAATTTCATAGTTTACATTGATCCATAGGCTGTAGCCAATTAGAGGTGCTAATTAATTATTTCCGTTGTTAAGTGCCACGTTCCGATGGATTTTCGCGTTCGTCCGAATTGAATCGGTGTCCGAATTTATCAATGATATTGGGTCGCGTCTTCCTACGTCTAACCGGTATACAAGTAATCTTGCGCTTAGCTTGTGGTCGATCTGTTTCATGTAATTCTTCTCGCAATCTCAGCACGTAATATTTTAGACAATATTCGATTTTTCTCTATTTGTAACTTGGTCTTTTACATTGTTGAAGTAATTGCGTAATGTTGACGTGGGTTTTTGCGTGACTTTTAATCCAAATGGCCGAAGAATCTGTTATTTCTGCTATTTCTGCACATACGGAAGAGCACGGCTAACTCTGTTTTCATAATCATATCTTTGTTGGGTACTTTTAATCTTATTACGTAGTAGGAAGCTTCTAGGGTATTCATTCTTATGGGACACTTTGAACAGGCATTCCTCTTCTTGTCTTCTTAATTCCGGTGTGCTGCAATACGCTGTTGCTGCTTATGTCATCTAGTTTGATGAAGAATAACGTCCAACAACAAGTACACTAGCTCGGCGAACACGATCTGAAGAACATCCTCATACTGGGATACGTATATTCTCCTCTATTGCTGAACATCGTCAGGTATTGGAAGATAAGCAGTACACTAAAGTCGATAGAACGGTACTGCTTGTGAGGAACTCCTAAGACACATAAGATCGGAGTGACCGTGAGATTTCCTCTTTGCACTGTTGTCGTCCGATGGACGAGATCACGTTCTTCGTTATCTACCGTGATTAAGCCGTTCAGTTTCATAACCCGATGACAATCATTTCAAAATTAGTCAGATCCATTGCCCTATCCCATAACACGAGGAAATGTCAATTCATTTATAAATTGTCATGCAAATAACAAAGAAATAAACACACCGCAATTTCTAGTATATGAATATCGCAATAACAACGGAATTATCTAGTGTCTGTGCCCTCGTTTGACAGACATTGGTTATTCACGGATGGTTCAACAACTGACGATGCTTTTTCATCTGCTCCTGTTTCTTAACAGGATGCCACACGGATATTCTTCAGTGACCCGAATTCTCTTCTGTTTCGATTACTGTTTTCGATATTTTGATCCTTACTACTCTTGCGTTGTGTCGGGGACGCTGTTTGCGAATTAACCGAGAAGTCCAAATTGGCACACCGCTAATGCATTTCATGTCTTCCAACTACGTTTCGCCTAAATATCATCAACGAAAGGCGCTTCTTCAACGACCGTGGTTTTTCGAACAAAAATTATGCACTGGATTTTATTGTTGATCGCATTGAATTTAGATAATCAATTATATTTTAATGTCACATATCCATAAATACACTGTGTCGCTTATAATTTTCATTCTAATTGCATAATTGATTCTAATCAACCTTCATTCGGATCATATACAGTTTTATGTATCACCTTTAACAAAATAATCTGTGAATTGGGTCTGTTTCGAGTAGTAATGTTTTATTTCGCATGAAGGGAATCTTAATATATAAGTGTGCATTTTAATCACAGCAATACCGACAACAGTTCATCGTTTCTTATAAATCCACTTGCTTGGAGTCATCCATTTCAGCTTTAAACTAGAACACAGATTTTCAAGTGCGGTAAGCCTAGTCAGATTCTTCAAAAATGTTCCGCGGGCTCGAAAAATTCGATGAAAAATTAAATGCAGATCATGAACTTAGACATTACACTCGAACTTAGATATCTCGATTTTAATCAGTTTGCATCTCTGAAACAAATGTCGTGGTTCGGTTTATGAAGCAAACAAATGTTTTCATAGAATTTCTCGGTAGAATATGCGTTTCGATTAAAACTAACCTGTAATAATTCCATACCAACATCAGTTGCCGAGCAGCATTCGCTCTTTTTGGACCTGAGCCACGTGGTGCAAGGCTTCTGGACACAATTCGATCCAACCAATTCGTCCAATCTTTGAGGGAGGCATGGGCATCCAGCAATTCGCACAGTTCATCATGCAACTTGGCGACACAAATGTTGGTTGATTCGAAATCTGATGGTTGATGAGGTTCCGATCCAAAGGCGATCGAAGTGGACACGTGTTCCAGAAGGTTGCCGCATTTCATGCGAGCGTCAGCATGATTTTCACCGAGGTGCAAACTTCCGTTGAAGTTGTTGATGTAGCCCACACTTGTGCTTGCCCAAGATCCCTGTGCCTGATCAAAGTGAGCTATGTGCTTGAATTATGACATCAAACATGTCTTGGTGTTGGTAGGGGATCATCAATTCTAACAGGAAATATGTTACTTAAAAATAAGACCGATACAATCAAAATATTTGAATGGATGTAAAAGAGCAGATCGAAGTGAAAATGACTGGAAAATTCTGCATAATAATTTAAGCGTTACTAACTTATGGCAAATGATATTAGTTTACTACCTAATCAAGAAGAAGAAGACGAAAAAGGATGAACAGTTGGGGCTGGAGCAGTTGAAATTTTGATAGAATGAAATCAAAAACAAGTAATAAGGGTGCGTTGCATCGAGTAAATTTTGACGAAATGGGCCATTCTTTCGGATGCGTAAATAAGGTTTACCGGATTCTAACCATTTGAAACTGAATATACTATGCACACACACACACATGCACGTAGCAATCATCTAGCCGGGGTTAATTACCATATTCGTACTCCTGTGTTTTATGTTGCTGTTGGTCGCACAACGTCATTAATGCTTAGACTGCACCGAAAATACATACAAGCTGAAGTAGTTTAGGTTGCATTAGTTACAACGCAGCTTATGTTATTTATCCAAAATTTGATTTCGCGATTTCGCATGGGTTGAATTGAGGGCTTTTTAATTTTAAAAATACCACTCGAATTTAAGCCAGTGATGGTGTATAGTGCACTCTGGCAATTCACCCGTTTGATATATAGGCGCTAGTCACGGTTTTATTGGGGTTCATTGCGTCGGTGTGGAGTATGATGTCATGGTCCTATTCATTTAGTCCCCATATTCAATCTTGATAAACTTGCTAATATGAGTATAGGTTGTCGTGGGAAACCATGGAAGGGATTTGGTTTCTGGATTGAGCTGAAGGGTTCACATCACGGATGATTTATACTTGATTTTCACTCAAAACTATAAGCTTACTTTCATTAAAATTTCACATCACACTCGCACAATTACTCAAAAACTTAATCATCACACCTTCAAATACAGTCGCAGGGAAAACTCAAACAAATCTGAATGTTTATCCACAACTTAAGAATGATAAACTTTGAGCAATCCTGGCAGAACGCGTATCCGGATCATTAAAACGTTAGTGCTTAACGTGCAATGCTGTTTTTGATGATTTTATTTCCTCCTAAAACAATTCTAGCAGTTACATTTATCTAATTCGATTGTTCATCACAATCTGCACTGAAGTAGCATGGTTCTGGTAATGAGCAGATAAACAATGCCAATGTTGAAATAATTTACGAGCACATGTATATGAGTGAATACTTAGTGTACCTCAATGCTGTTCAAATCCACTTTTGAAATATCGTTGCGCATCTGAATTAGTCGTTCGGGGTCTTGTAACGCCTGTACAACAGCTTGACTTAAATGGGTCAACCCAAGTGCTCTTCGCAGTCCTTTAGTGAATCCGCTGAGCGCTGTGAGCTTGGTGTTGATCAAACTGGGATTGAATTGACGGATTGCAGATCGAAGACAAGGCTAAAATAAGGACAACATCGCTGAAAATGCATTGCATTGAACATGAAAACATTAGTTTGAACCGGTAGATTAACCATCCTGGTCAAAGTTGGCGATTGTCCAAGTGACTAGATTTAGTGGCATCCGAATTCACTCAATGAAATTTAAGATGAAACATGCGAAAACTCCAAGTTTATCAGCGGTTTTCCAAAGTGAATTCTAGGCGTACCTGTTCTATTTCTGATTAACTAGAGAACTATAGATAATTGTATTAAGTGACAGAACAACTTACATACCTAGTTGATCGTAAACAGGGCTGTAATGTGGCTTCAAAATAGATGAATTTAAAACATATGCATTTGGGGTTTTATAGGTGTACTGCCTCGGCTTATTTGATGGTTTTCACCGAAAATATCTTCCATGATGGTGAATATGTTCACGAACCCGGTTCAGAACTACGGGGCAGGTCAAGTCCCTGTAGTATAAAGTGGGCATCGTGCTTCTTGAAATTTCCTATCATAGCGCAAATACGTATGTCGATGTTTCCGAGATCTGAAACTTATACTTCTGGGTCTGACGACCTTCCTCCAGAAGAGAACATGATATGACCAGATACATACAAAGCATTGTCATAAAACTCCTTTCTGATGCCTCGTATTCCGTCGAGTGCAGAAATAAAAGTGGTTATTCACTCGAGTTGAATAAATTACCAGGTGTTTACGCACTAAGGCACGACAACTTGGCTCTTGCTTCTTTAGCGTTCATAAAATGGTGCAATTAAACATGTTAATTCCGTAAAAATTTGACAGTGTTAACGAATTAATTGGAACTGACGACCTTCATTTAGAATTCGGATAATTTTAATCAGTGCGAGCTCTTTTCTGTGGAATTCATCTCCAGCGACACCAGTGTACTGATAATGAATCCATCGGTTAATCCAATATTGAATCGCTTACACTTTGTACAAACAATTAATTAAACGTTTCGTTCTGTCGATTCCAATTAGATGTCCGAAGTAAGTTAGGGTACAATGGAACTCGAAAAAGCGTTTGCGTCAAATATATTATGAACCTATTCTTACATGTATTGAATAAGTCTAGCCGTCAGAAGAATAATCCACGCCATTCAAGATTCAAGATTCCAGAATCTATGGTCATAAAAAGCACATAGCTTCAAAATTACCATATCATAGTAAATATTCAATTCAATTGTATCTTGCTGCAAAACGATTTGAGTGCTTTGTTCAACTGGTCATCTGAAAATGAACTGTCATTGAATATGCAAAAGTCGAAGATGATTCAGATTGGTTGTGACCTTGGCTTTTCTTATCCATACAAGCTCGGCGACATTAACCTGAAGTACACCGAAGAAGAAAAGGACCTCGGTGTCTGGATTTGCGGCAGTTTGAAAAATGGTCTACAATGCGAAACTGTTTACAAAAGCGCGTCTCGGCTGTTCGGCATGCTACGACGGATATTTGGACGTTTTTCCCCGGGGTGTTTTCCTCTCATGATGAATACATATATACACCCGATTCTAGATTATGCCGCACAAGCCTGGACACCATGGCTCCAAAAAGACATCTTACTCCGGGATCGCATATACCGGAGAGATTTTAAGCTTGTCATTGGTCTCGAAAATATGCCATTCGCCGGGCGACTCAGACAACTGGAAATGAGGACACTTGCACAAAGGAGAATGCGAGGTGATCTCATCCTCGCATACAAAATACTCACTACTGTTTCTCACCCCCTGGATATATTATTCCACCTTCGAACTTCCAGCAACAGCCGTGGCCATGGTTGCAATTTGGAAATACCACATTCCAAACGGAACTGCCGCAGGTATTTTATTCGGTACGTGTGTGCTTTGCTTGGAATTCCCTACCTTCCAATTTGGTAAGCTCAAACAGTTTATCTATATTCAAATCAAAACTTGACGATTATATGAGAGTTAATCCGAATTTTTCCTCAAACTAATTATAAGCTATCATTGTCCCATTGATTTTGATTTTATTTATACTTATATATAAATATACATTTGTACCTATATTTCCACCCTGTGGTTATTGTAAAGTTAATTGCTTTTTCAACCATAAATCTTGAATCTTGAATCTTGAAGTTCAATTCAATTTAATTTTAATGGTCTAAAAAGCATATAGCTTTACAAAAAACTACAGAATATATGGCAACAACGAATAATATAACAAGCCAAAATGGGATTAGATTGCTTACTGAGCAGTTCAAGAATCAAGTAAATATCCAAAGGGCAGAAATTGTTTTCGATTGGTGGGATAACAAATGTAGCTGCATGGTGTTAAGATGTATAGTTTTTTTCGATGCACGGGTTTAGGGTCAAAAAGGCATCAGGAAAAAGGAATAAAATAAAAATGTAATGTCAAGTCTAGTCCAATTGAATACTTACCATTAGTCAATACGCAGGTGTCGTTAAATCGTTATGGAACAAATAAGTATCCAAATTTCGAATGAACGTTTCGACGCTGGGAGCGATGACAAGAGTTTTGGGGAGGATATTCCAAAGGAAACCGATACATACACAATAAAAATATCGGCGGCAGTTGATACGGGATTGGAGAATTTGTAGTGTCGCTGGGTGGCTGCGTGTATGTCGTGACTCACAGTATTCGAATAAATGTTTCAAATGATGATGTGGACTATTTAATATTTTGTATGTTAGTATCACATCACTTCGAAGGCCTCTTTGAAGGGGAGTAGGGAGTCTCATTTTTTGCAATCTTTCCTCGTACGTTAGTTTCCGGAAACCAATTACGAGTTTGGTTGCACGATGGTATATTTTATCAAGCAATAATATATCCTTTTTTAACCATGGAGTCCAAGCTTGTGATGCATGCTCCATGGTTTGAATTAAGTAGACTTTCATGATGGTGGACAACGTTCCAGGCGAGAAGGTTCAGAATGATTGAATCGATGACCAGTTTTGTTGCATAGTATGGGATGCACTGACGCATTAGCGTTCTATTACATATCAATTAAAGCACTCAGCCATGAAAGCGTAATTAATGGGAAGCAGATTTGAACTATGGAGAAACGAGAGATTAACTGTACCTAGACTTAGAATTATACACCATTTTTAATCTCAATAAAGTTGTAGGGAATTTTACGTTCAACTGAGTTGAGCGCCTTAAATTTGAATAATTAATAAAATATTTCGATCCATACATTTCAAGCTCGTTTTAAAGTGTATTCGAACATTGATTTGTATAGCCATTTTTCGATGAGCGATCTGCATAAACTCACTTCCATCATTTTTAGCAGAACACGTAAACCTTGAATCAAATTGCTGGGCATCGCATTTAGACTGTCTTCGATAATTACTTCGAGCATCGCTTGATACAAGGTGCGATCTGCGAGCTCGACAAAATGGCACACTGCAGACTCATCGCAAATCGACATCATATCTGCTTTTGTCAAGCCTTTTTCGTTGTTTTCCAGCTGTGAAATCGAAATGGAAACGTGTTATTTCAAAACACTTCACAAATTTGAATTCCAAAATAGCGAGACGGACATTAAATCGGCCAAGCGGAAGAGTTCAAAAGCCGTTCCTTTGAGAAATTTCATCATGTTGCCGGCCAACGTCTTTGGAACTATCAATTCTACGTTAACCACGTTCAGCCCGAATCACGCACGCCGCAGGGCGCCATTCGGACTAACGTTTTGTACAAATATTACAGACAGCCTATGAGAGAAATTAGAAATTCCTGATTAGATCGCCACTGGTAGTCACTTCTAATTAGATGTTCTGGCGATTTGGTGTCAAACGGTTCTCGTGTCACATAAGACTGGTTGATCCTAAGTTGTCGAATTGCTTATGGTACGTAGAGTTATGATTGCATTATTTTGTCACTGTTTCCGTAAATGTTGACAATGGAAGCCGTATTTCGATATTCTTTAGTAACCCAATTGTTTTGAGTTTTCGAAGTCAGATTTTGGGTTATTTAGCACGTGAAACATGATTCTAATATGCTTATCAGATAAGCAATGTCAAACAAATAAAACCCACATATACATAAGCGAACTACAAGTTTGAAGTTTTACTGAATACATATTGTAATTTTTTGGAACATGATATTCCCTATTGACTTCAGTGACTGGTTTTCAGGTGTATCATTGGGGGTATCCAATCATTTTAGGCGAAACATATCTTCCCATCTGACTGAGTCTAAGCATGCGACAATATTTTTTTCATCCTGGTGTGTCATGGTATAGTCCGATCACACTGCCGAATTGTTTTTTGTAAATCAATGCACGTAAAAATAAAAATAGACGATGATAGGTATATACTATGCAAGAATATCAATCTTGTGGCAATACGTTTGTTCGTTTGCGGATGTAAAACGGCCATCACTGAAGACAGTGACACATTTGAGCCTTGGGAAAGGCAGTGATACAATTTTCTTATTGATACATGAAAAGTACCGAGTGAGTAGTTTTTGATTTAAATTTATTTAAACGTGAGTTCTTTAGTCAGTCTAAAACCAGACCAGCTTACATGATTTTCGTTTGATCGCCAGAATTGATGCCACAGTGCCCGCAATTCATCCAACTGCAGTCCCATAATCATTTCATAGACTTCCTCGCAGTGCACTGCGTAGATCTCAACAAAACCGAGGGCTTTCTCGTAGATTCGGTAGTCTTGGATGCACGGTGTAGCGTAGAATTCGTCTGCATAATTTGACGGGCATTGTTGATTAGAAAGCTGTTTCACCATAGTGAAGCAAGCTCACGTAACTTAATTGGCAATGACTGAGGTGAGATTGCTAGATTGTTGGATTATCAATATGGTATTATCGAAGCAACGTTGTACAAGCATCTGGACATAAGCCAATACAGACCCCAAAACTCGAAAAGGCGGCGATAAAGAATAATCACTTATTCAAATCTATATAGAATGGTCTCAGTCATAACACATTCTGCATAATGCGTAAACAGGAATGAATTAATCGATTTGTTGTTTTTATCGGGCAACCGTGGTCCATATGACTGGATTTTATTTTCGCATATTCTTAAAGGTAATGTTACTAGACAGGATGATAAGTTGTCGTAGTAATACTCCCGACTTTTTGTTTGTCATACTGTATATTTGTACAATACAAAACAAGAAAATTTATCGCAATATACTACATTGATGCTACTTACTTCGCTTTGAAGTCGTATTCCATAATGTTCCCGACCTCTCGTTAAGCGAATTTTTAGAACCAACCCAGGCAAACGACGATTCCCGTCTTATCGTAGCGCAGTATGGAGCTTCTGAGTCACAAAGGTCAGGCCATTCACTACATACGAAAGGTCTTGGCAACAATAGGATCCTAAATATTAAAAATAAACAAACATCCAAAATTCCTTCTAGCCACGACGCGATGATACTGACAATTTTCTCCCGGTATCTGTATTACCTGAAAGATTACTTCCGCTGACTGCGAGCAAATATTTAATTAAAAATGATGTCAAATATAGAATGGTATATGCGCGAACCATCTTCGAATGCCCGCGAACGAATGATCAGTTGTTTATCAGTCGCATTTAGTGTGAACCAAAATTCAGTGGAAAGCGCATCCCTTATGTGATGACGTACCTTCTTGTTTACAAACAATACCAGCGATTCGGCACAACTCGTCCAAGTTATCCACCGTGAAATTCCGTGTCATGTTTGTCTTGAATGTCGTGCGCTGATTGTTCTGTGATTTAAGATGGTCAGTTCCGCTGTTGTAAGCATCAGTGGTAAAAAAGAAATTAATAAATTATATTAAAATCGGAATAGGAGAAACGGATATGACTTTCGTAGATGGTAATACCGGTGTAAAAAAATTCTCTATTTTTCGATGGTAACGGAAAAAGTGTTTTATGCTGTTCATCAAGAAACCGAAGCACGCTAATCTAGATGTATTTGAACGGTCTCCGATGAATTTCCGAACACAATCTTTTGGAACAAGGCAAAATCGGGAAACCGCAAGACCGACGACTGCGATTGCGAACCCACAAAAATGAAGGATATGAAAGAATTAATAGCAAATGGTTTGAATGTTAGCCTGTTTTGACCAGGACCACATGGAGTATTGAATTACATACAATTCGACAAGGTCAGTCAAACAAGTCCAATACGAAGCGGACTCAAATAGAAATAACGGGCCCGAATTCCCCCAAAAAATGAAATGTAAATTTCGACCGGCGCTGTTGCGTGTTGTTTTTCGTTATGGACGAGGAATTCCCATATAATTAACCGTGATTTCTTACCAACCGGTAATAAAACCTTAACCAATTGATGTTCTCTTGCCTTGTGGCTAAATGGTAATAGATGATGCTCCGGTTGTGAATCGCTTACGGTTTGATCGACTATGAGTTTGAACGGGATTTACGTCGGATCCAGTGTCATCGAGAGGGTGTATCGATACGAAATGAAATCTCGAACCGAAAACTTTCAACCTCGGAACACGTGACTTCGTCTCGCTAATTAATGACAAAAATGTGAGGTTTTTTAAGCATCGTTAAATGACCTAAATTAAGCCATGGAATCGATAAAATAGAGTGTAAATTTTCCGTCGCGTGTGAGGCCCAGGTGTCCATATGGAATGTCATGAGCCAAGCGGTATCAATTCAACAGCCACGCTGAATGGAAAATAAGCTATGTTAAATGAATAAAGTATACACTTTTCAAGGCGGAATATTTTTCATCTATATTCCTTCTATACGTAGCACAGGTTCATTTTGGCTCCTCGAGTAGATATGCAATGTATAAGATTGATAATAATAACATTTTTATTATTCTAATCCTTACACTACAGAGTCGTAACGTCGACAAATTTATACTAGTTGTATATGTGAAACAGTGTGCTTATAAAATGCCAAGTGAAGCCAGTCTATGGAAAGCGGAAATAATAATTTGACTGCGTAGATTGAAACAACCATATTTGTACGATTTATCATTACAGGACTGGCTCCCAAATGATTCAGTGGTATGTGTGAGTTGAGGTTTGACGTGACTTAGACCACAATAATGACTTCACAATTTTGCAGAAAAAGCCAAATGTTTAACGACAGACAACTAGAATTCTCAAGAACTCGAGCTACTGAAGAATTTTAAGGAACGGCGAGAGCCAGTGTGGAGAAGGAATGATTATTCTTAAAATCATTAGCTCTTAAGAGTTGCGCAATTCAGCAAAGTTAATCAAACAAGCCCGACATGGCTAAAGCCCGAATATCACCTTCTAGTACGAAACCTCCAAAATTGTTATGTAAACATGACAATCGGCGTTAACACAAATAAGTTTCCTTCATAGTTGTCTGCCCGTGATTCATGGTCCGAAACATAATAGGGGTTCGACCGATACGCGTTTGGTTGTGCTCAAGAATCTTCATAAATGTGCAGCACAAGAAATAGTGCAGTTTTCGATCTAATTAGGGTCATCAATCTATCCCTCAGGGTACGTAAGTTTGACGCTGAGCTTTCCTAAATGGGATATGTTTTATTAACGGATCGAATATGAAACTAAACAAGCCTCACCTGAAATAATCTGTCGAAGTGAAATTTGCTGTGATAGTTTTGAGCCCCAAAATACCACAAGAGCTGCTTGTTGGCCAAGGCTTTAAATTTGCTAGCATTGAAATCTCTCCACCTGTTTGATGATTCGAACTGGTGTAACTTGAATTGCTATCCCAGCCACGCCAAATTTGCTTTCCAAAGGGAGAATTGCTGATTCGTTGTTCTTGTTTCTGGAACATGGGTGTTCGTTCGATCGATACAATACAACCATTGTTGGAGGTATTCTGTTGTTTCTGGACGTAAAGTTCCGATGCTCTACCAGGATGTAAAACGTTTCGTTTCGGTCTGATGGGGTGCGGGATGTATGCATTAATTGGATTAAAATAATTCGTGGTGCAAAATTCGAAATTTGGATTATAATGCAATAAAAAATGATTAAAAAGTTAGGAAAAACTGGGTGGTGGTAAAATAAACTGAAATGCTCAATGTTATTAAGTATAAAACATAATAATAATACGTTGTCGGCATATGAGTGTGAAATGCAAGTTGTCCATCATATGAGAGATGCCTCGTGTGTTGCGGTGGCTCCAAGTTAGAAGAGATTCTCCATAGGACGGAAAATGATGTTTAGCGTTTTTTTATATCCAAGGCTGCATCGAATTATCTTGGATTTGGGACATTTATTCGTGTTTAGGACGGGAATCACACTGTACAGTTGTATTTGTACGTCATGGAATGTTGTGCGAAAACTACCTAACAGTGACACAATAATTTGAATATTATTCGTTCAAAGGGATGGCGGGAAATAGCTGGAAACCGCTTGTGTGTTGTAGATACTAGAAATGCGCGTACCTTTATCCATCGATTGCTTATAACCATCTTCTGCACATGACCAAGAATCATTGAGTGATTTTATAATGCCATTTTTGTTACGCTGGTCAGTACTACATGAGCAGGAACAGCGTAATGGCATTGAATAGCTTAGGAATTCTAAATAGAATCGTTCGCAGAATGCTCTGAGTATTATCTTTATGACTAACAAATCAGCTTCATCTAAACATGTGTTGGCTACAGGCGATTCTGCGAACCTTGAAAACGTAAAGTACTGTGGCGTAGCATTGAACCGCAAATCGATACAACATTTTGTTTCTTCTATGCTTTAGTACTTTTGGCCTGGTAAAGTTTTTTCAGGAGCAAAGCGTTATCTGCCAGTTTCCAAATCATAAAGCTTCCCATTTCTCACTGCACATTGATTACCAATGTAGCGTTTCGCTCACATACTCCTTTATTTTGAATTCAAAGCTAAACATTCCTTACAAACTGTGCAACTTTACAGCAATGATACACCTCCGAAACCAAAGACGCAAGTGAACGTCGTGCACTCCAGTGTTTATTTCGCGAATAACCAGGAATAAATGACACGAACTTATACGCGAATCTTGTCAGTATAGAGTATCTTCAGTGTGCCCAGTTTGTCACTCGGATATGATTTGTCAGGCGTTTCGTGCCAGTCGGTACACTTTTAGCCTACTTTCCGTTGGTAACATATGACTGACATTGACGGAGTGCAGTTCATTTTATATCTGCTGATCGTCTGTATATGTTTCTGTTTCCAGATTGGCTGTCACCTAAAACGTATTAATGCGATTCTTTCAAAGTCTGATTTCTCGCGCGTTTGCAACGGTTGACCTCGCTCGTTTTGGAGCTTCTTTTTCTTGCAATATGCTGTGTTCTGAATAGCACCAGTAAATTCTTGATTAACAATATTCACTATGGCTACTTCATACACTATACATCAGTGATCACTTAAACTAAGCTTGTTATCTTTGACAAGCGAGGACACAGCTTGAAAACAGCAGTGTATGACCAACAATCCGTTGGTCACTTACAAGCATTTCGGCACTTGATCGGGAATGCTTGGCGATTCTGTGTTGTGGTTCGGCCTCAAAGTATAATATAGCCCACGCATGAACATTTTTCAATCGATAACACAAATTTAGAGACATCTAAGTTTAATCTATTCTTTACATATTTTGTTTGTGCTTACTGATCTTTTCTATAGAATATATTAATGGTTCTGCATAAATTAGCCTGTCACGTCAATGAAAATTTATTTTGAGCTTTATTTTTACATTCACCGAGTTCAATTGATTGAATAACATTCCAGGGGATCAGCAAACTTTCGCCATGTCTGCGGGTTCATCGTCCAGCAGACAACAATAGAAAACTGTCCTGAATGCTCATCTGAGCTCTAATCTTATACTTTTACCTAAATCAAATTTTCAACGGATATACGCGCATTTTTATGTTTTCAAACCAAAATGGCGATAAAACAGTTAAACATGGTATTCAATCTCTTTTAGATTTCTTATGTTAGAACTTTAGTCATACTCCTTACTTGATGACGAAAACGGTCGTGGGGTTTGTATGTGATGGAAATGCATGCAAATGAACATTTTTACTCAACATATTCTGTTAAATTAAACCAGTCCAAATAAACCGCATTCAATGATTTCACACCGTTCATATGCCGAGTTTTCCATGCCAGAAACATTCTAAGCGGTTATACTTGTACTTTAGGGAATTTCGCACTACATATATGCGATGCAAGCTCAGATATACTTACTTAGCTTGACCTTGAGCCTCAACTGGCAAGCGATTCAAGATCGAATCCGTTTTCATACGAATACCATAATAATGATACTTTGAGTTGCCACTGAAATAAAAATGAGCCAAGATGTAAAGTAATTCTTGAAATGGATCGTCTTCTTCCGCGTTAAAAATTAAAACCTCACCGTGTTCCCAGTCTTCGGGTTCGAAGACCCACAAACACCGAGCGAACCAGTTTTCCAAACGAGGCGGGGTTCATGGGTTCAAGCCAGTGTTCTAAACAATGTGCCAAGTAGTGGGAATACAAAGCGCTTCGCGACAGGCTCACACCATCCGCCGCTTCATAATTGTCCAGTAACCATTGAATCTAAAATGATATAAGTAGTTTATGTTCACGAGTGAATATCACACTGTATATGGTTAGGTCAAATGCACCTATACGGATGAAATATAATGGGTAAAGATATATGACTACCAAAAATTCGAAATAGCTTTTACTGCTGAAAGATCGCAAGAAATACTCGATGGCCAATGAGAGTTCGGAAGACACCAGATCATCGATATTCAAGATTTATGTTGAAAAAACAAATAGCTGTACAATACCATAGGTTACATGTATAAAAATTAAATAAATCGTAATTTAATGTTTGGATACATGTGGTTCGAAGGAAGAGTAAAAATAATGTTAAGTTTGACATTAAGTAGATAAATGCCCGTGGGAAATGAATGTGTGTAAATTTTATTTTCAAGTGCCTGTGATACACAGTAGCACTGGTTTCCAGTAAATAGAGACCAACATAGTTTTATTCAACCTAAAATTTCGAAACTTTTCTTTGAAGATTACTTCATTTTGCGACGACCACTTTTGGCTGCGAATACACGCTACATAACTAAATTAGTCGGTATTAAATTTTCTGCTACCTATAAATTCCCCATTCTTGTATTAGCCATCACCGATATTTTATTCTCTTTGCGTGTCTGTTTCTTTTGAATCCACTTCCCGAAACTATTGTTACCACCCCAAGCGTCGAAATTTTCATTAGAAATTTGGGCAAGTATTTGTTGCATTGAGATTTGATTAAACCTGCGTATCAACTCACGGAAAGGGTTCAACTGACTGATTACATTATTATGTGTTATTTCTTTTTCGTGAACGACTATTCTCCATTCTATGGTAATTGTTAAGCTATGAACTTTTTGTGACTATACATTTCTGAATATTGAATCTTACATCTTCTGCAGCTTGCGCTTTTGACCAGCGTTCGGTGTATCGTTTACGGAAACAAACTTGCGTCTGACTGGAAAACCTCAGTTTTAAAAGTAGATTAAAAACCTGTGCATGCCTAAAAGCGAGAGTAATTTATCCACTAGATTAACAGGAAATTATCACTGTAGGCGTTGTGCCCAGGTTTCTAATCAACTGGCATCATTCCAGTGTTTGGTATGTGTTTGAACGAATAACAAGTCAAAGGGCCTATTGAACGATTGGCATCACATAATTCAGAAAAATCATGTTTACGCACTATTATCGCTTGCATGTGAGTGAGTTCAGTGTTGATGCTTGTATGCTAAAGTTAGATAAGGTTGTCACGGCTAACCAGTTCAATCACGTGCCCAAACACGTGTGATGAAAATGCATGCAAATGCGGATTTTTGTTCGAGGTCAACTTGTGTGATATAGTCCGTGATGCTTTTTCGTCAAAGGAGTGTATCAACCATTTAGTATGGCACACTTATATGCGCTAATAATATTTCCTCTTGAATAAATTCAGTGTATGTTTTTGCCAGTATAAAGATCTGGTGCTTTAATTCTCCCAAATTCATTGGGCAAAAACGCTGAACGACTTTGAAATTCACAGGTGGAAGCCGATGAGTTAATTGATTTGAAGTTTGTATAATTGTGAATGTGTAAGTTCGAGAGGGCCATATCTGTTGCATGCTAGATTGATGACATAGGATATAAACTTTATTATTAATAGCGCGTGTTGAATGCATAAACAACATAAAAGCGAACAACGTTAAACTTATAAAAAATACCAATCTAGGATGTAATACGTAATATAACAAGATACATGACATATTGAGCTGAAAAACATGAAATTTGAGGAAATGTGTTGCCTTAGTGTTTGCAAAGGACATCACAACTACTCGCGAGCATTAGTCTCGGTGAAACAAACTCTTTGACAAAAGTATTGTGTTGCTCACATCTCCATCCCTTACACACCACTACCGGTTGCTGGCTGTTTGCCGTCGTCAGGTGGAGACAGTAAGATCAGGTTCAGTAACCCTTGAAACAGTGGATTAAAGGTAAACAGGTTATACTTGTATGCCAAATGTTATATAGGGTTCGTACAACGACCACGATGTTCAGACACAGAATCACAAAGTGATACTTGTTCAAGCACTCGAGGCGCTTATGGATGACCAAAGTAATGTGTTGCTCACATCCCCATCCCTTACACACCACTACCGGTGCCTCGCTGTTTGCCGTCGTCGGGTGGAGACAGTAAGATAAGGTTCAGTGAGCCTTGAAACAATGGTAAAGTGATAAACAAAGTTATGCTTGTATGCCACTGTTATATAGGATTCGTACAACGATGTCAAACGGTCAAACAGCCAGAAACCGGTATTGGTGTGTAAGGGATGGGGATGTTAGCAACACATTACTTTGGTCATCCATAAGCGCCTTGAAAGCTTTGACCAAGAATCACTTTGTGATTCTGTGTCTGAACATCGCGGTTCGTTGTACGAACCCTATATAACAGTGGCATACAAGCACATCTTTGTTTACCATTTTACCACTGTTTCAAGGCTCACTGAAACTGATCTTACTGCCTCCACCTGACGATGGAAAACAGCCAGAAACCGGTAGTGGTGTGTAAGGGATGGGGATGTAAGCTACACATTACTTTGGTCATCCATCAGCGCCTTTAGTGCTTTGACCAAGAATCACTTTGTGATTTTGTGTCTGAACATCGCGGTTCGTTTTTCGAACACAATATAACAGTGCCATACAACCATAACTTTGTTTACTACTTTACCACTGTTTCAAGGCTCACTGAAACTGATCTTACTGCCTCCACCTGACGATGGAAAACAGCCAGAAACCGGTAGTGGTGTGTAAGGGGTGGGGATGTAAGCTACACATTACTTTGGTCATCCATCAGCGTCTTTAGTGCTTTGACCAAGAATCACTTTGTGATTCTGTGTCTGAACATCGCGCCCTATATAACAGTGGCATACAAGCATAACTTTGTTTACCACTTTACCACTGTTTCAAGGTTCACTGAACCTGATGTTACTGTCTCCACCTGACGATGTCAAACAGCCAAAAACCGGTAGTGGTGTGTAAGGGATGGGGATGTAAGCTACACTTTACTTTGGTCATACATCAGCGCCTTGAGTTCTTCGACCAAGAATCAATTTGTGATTCTGTGTCTGAACATCGCGGTTCGTTGTACGAACCCTATATAACAGTGGCATACAAGAATAACTTTGTTAAACTCTTTGACAGTTGACCGCAAACAATGCTTAACAAACATACCGGGAAGACGTATGCATCAATGCTGTCAAGACAGACGATTTGTTTCAAATATAACACTTAATCCATGAATGATATCATATACTCAAATTAAATTTGATTATGTCAACGCTTGTATTCCTAATTAAGAATATCTTGCAAGAACCAAATCCATGAAAATATTGTTTCTAATCTGCAATGTAGTATCCAAACAAAAGAGTTTCTGCACATAATAAAACGGTCTTAGGATGACAGAAATTGTAAATATCAACCGTCCATTATCTCAAGGCATAAACACTTTATTATGGAAAAATGTTATTCAATCTGAATAGCTGATAGTTAACGTCTCGAGGAAACTGTCTTGATTTCACTTCTCCATGTGAAAGCGACATAGGCACCGTAAGTCAGTCTGCATACCATTTATCCTAATATGCACATTTATCTTGCTAGATCACTATCATTCATCTTTTTTTTGAAACCATTATTTCTCAGTGATTTGATAAGAAAAAAGCATCGATAAACGCGATTAGTGAAATGCTGTCTTTCAATACAGTTGTGATAATGCTGAAATCAACAATAGATTGACGCAAACTGTCCAGTTGTTTGTATACATTTATTGCATGAGTTTAATTAATGCTGCGTAGAACTAGTCGAGCGTAGGGCTGCAACAACGGACAGTGTGAAGTTCTATTCTCCTAACTGAATCTGCTTCGAAGAACTTTGCTCAGCTCCGATCTTCCAAAATGTGACTACTAATACCCACTTTTATTTTCCATTTTGAATTGAAGCTAAGACGTGGCTAATAACTTTATGGGCTGGTATGTGGAGCGTGTGGATTATCAAAACCTAACAGACAAACAGATCTCGGCATGTTGGGTTCCATATTTCAGTGATCTTTGATAAAGATGCCTGTCATCTGTTGGTGATATTAAGATTCCACTTCCGTGTCTCAGTAACAAAAAGGACTGCTTTAATTTTGGTATTAAAATCACTAATCATTCTTCGTTTTATAAATTCTTTGGAGTAATCCATGCTTCGCAATTTCCTAAACGCAAGAATAATTGAGTGAATACGACATCATATACATCACCACACTTTTTATGCAGCTCAAATGGTCAGTTTCCAAGAGGTCTTTTTGTATTTCAACGATTACAAGCAGATAGCATCTGCGAAATACGTATCCGCCAGCTGCTTAGCGCAAGTTCACGAAATTCCGTTGTCGACTATCACATATGAATGAAATAAGAAAAGTTGAGAGTGAAACGAACAACTCTACTACTTAACGTTAAACTTGTAACTAAATATACAGCTTCAAACATATTTCAAGCATCGAGATATTCGCCATATATGTAGAAATCAAATGGTAGATTCGGAAGTTAAAAATCTATTCGGGGTGTAGGGAATGTTTTTACTTTCAAGTGTAAAAGGTGCCTGTTGAAGTCATAAAATATACCGGTAAATTTTCTTCAGTTGTTTATGGAATTCCTTGATTATACCAAATTATTCGATCGATATTGATAGACTATTTTGCATGTTAACATGGCCAAGTAGTATTATAAATTCAAGGGTTATAGCTGATCAGTATTTTCGCATCAGTCAACACTGAAAAGCCAACATTATAACACACTCACAGTGACAGGACTCGCTCTGGTTGAGTGTGCACGAAAATAGCTAGTGTAGATGGGTGCGTTTGCGGAAGGCCTGCTCACGAGTTGTGCGCTTGAAACGAAGTTCATTGAACCCAGGCTGTATAACTGTTTTCGTTCTGGTTGCAGATTTTTCATAAACGGAGGGTTCTTCTGGAATAGAGTTGGCGGTAGATGAACAAGCGGTTCCGAAATCTCAGCACTAGTTGAGGTGGGATCAGAATTCCCATCAGCATTGGCCAACTGTGTTTGGGAATTGATCTGATATCCAGAGGTCAGCGTGGCTTGAAATACTGGATTCGAAGATGTGCTCGGAGACCTATCGACTAGTCCGAAGATGGATGTTTTCGAGCAAACAACTCCCTGGTTAGAAGTGGAATACATTTGCGGGAAAAGTCCATGAACATTGGGGGCCGAGGTGATATGGAATTCGTTTGCATTCAAGGGTTGCATCGGAATACTCTGTTGGAACGTATGGTGGAGAATAATGATAGATCGAGCCGATGATTCTAATAAAAATGTTCTCTAGCTAGGCATACTATTGTTGTGATCAGCCCACAAGTTAATACGTAATGAGATGTCGTT
>JACCGJ010007607.1:0-20033 GCA_013407085.1 Atriophallophorus winterbourni
CATTTATGGGATGTGTTCATTTGTCTTGATCTCGCCTGCCTATCTTAGAGAACTCAGGATTGGTCAAGAAATATCCCATTTAAACCTGAACACTGTTCGTACCGACACCCTTGGTCTGACGAAGCTTCTGCGTTCAGAAGCGAAACGTTACCACCAAAAAACTTGCTATATCCGAATCATTGCAAACTTTATTTCCATGATTATGGACTCCCGATCGGTCTCGAATGTTTTCAAATAGCTTGTGGGTTGTTACATTCACACTCCGTGCTGTCCTAGGCAAATACATGGCCAGTTAGATCAATGGATTGCGACTGTCTTCGCATTGATAATTGATGTTCATCCAGTATGGCGACTAACTTTCAGGGGTTGTCCAACGTGTTACTTGTCGGAATCATGATGGATGTCATTTAACTGTAATTGTTTCACAAGTTTCATGTCACGATTGCCAATCTTGAGGTACGTTTGTGTACAATGTATACTCCGTATGGCCCAAGATTCCAGGAATGAATGCTCCGTTCGCAAGCCTTCCACTGATTCAAAAAATGATTCATACCATACAAAATGGCGGCCTCAACATACAAGGTTGCCTACCAATATCGTTCACCCGTTACGTTCCAAATGCGGGTATAAATAAACCACGTTAGAGCGCAGAACCGATAAAATTAACATGACAACGATTTCGACACGAAAAAAGCAAACGCTAATGGGTACCAAAACTGTCGGCCATCTAATACACCCTCAGGGTTTGAAGTAATCCTGTATACTGTGTAAGTGGTTCTGAAATTTACATAGCTTATCACTTTTTCATTGCTTCAATGCTGAATGAACCTAATCTTCACTGTCTTCTGCGTCCAAGGACGACAAACAGCCAGAAACCGGCGGTGGTGCACACTGGAAACAAGTCATTGTTATTGATCTCAAGGCTCAATGAATCTAACTTCACTGCTTCCATCTGAAGACGTCAATCAGCTAGAAACCAGCTGTTAGTACTTATGGGGGAATGCGCCTTGAACGCTTGGACAGTAACCGCACTGTGAGTCTGCAACTGAACATCCAGATCTTTGTAAGAATCCTATTTTACAGTGGTTTCAGAAAATCTAACTTTGTTTACCAGTTTCCCACAGATTCACTGAACCGAATCTTATCTTACCCAACTGACACTGACTGACTAGTGCGTCCCACAGTATACATCTCAATTTGCGCTCACAATAGTGAAACCGTTCTAATCGAATCAAAATAAATACTTTCTCTGTTGAGTGCTTAATTTTTGCCGATTGTGCCATTCAAAAATCATTTCTCTTTACCCCCAACTTTGCCTGACCTACACACAAACAATCCATCTATGAACAATGTAGCAGCACTATCGTTTGCCAAAATTTCGAGCACGGTATAAATGTTTCGCTTCGCTAACGCACACACACACACAAACAATCACTCCCGTTCTCTTCACAACAGTACAACACAGCATGGAATGCACTCACACAAGTATGCCGTTACAATGCTTACCAGCAGCTGAACAACCACAAGCACAAGCAGCAGCAGAAACACGATCGATTACGACCGAACGAAGCAGATCGATTGAGCAATAGTTCATCAGGCGGTGAGCGGCAAATGTGTTGTGTGCGTGCGTTCAGGATAGTTTTTGGGTGACCAAAGTGTAGCATCGTTGCACCTACCAATTCAACTTGAATTAAACAGAGTGCAGCAAAGTTTAGAAAACGCATTTTTGTCTGTCGTTGCGTAGCGATTGCATGACGAAATAGCCTATCAAGGCTAAAAGAACGCCCCAAAGGATGCTACTCACGTCAAGAATTTCAGTTTATTGAATGGATTATTTATAAATTGACGAGCTAGAAAGAACTTAACACTGGTTGACAGTGAATGTACATCGTAAGTACACGATGATCTCAAGATTAACTGCATTTTAAATAAGTAAACTGTCCGATTCGCGAGAAACAGCATCTACCACAACGCTCATAGCGACGAGCAGCACACGGTAACCAGTCGAGAACAGTATCTGTTCTTAAACACAGCTTAAAGATGACGCTTTATACAGAGCTTCCAGTGAGCGGTCAATAGCAAGTTCTTCCCAACTCGTAGGGGCAATGTTCAAAGCTACCATGCCTCTTTTGCAAACGCATTTGTGCCGTAAATGCGGCCTGTGCAAGTTCGACTTTCGATAAACTAGATAATCTGGCTCATACGGTGTAGCCGGCGCTATCATAGTGGACTCAACTTCGAAGACCGACTTTGGACCGGAACTTTAGTAATTGTTATACCAGCCATCCACGATATGTTCAAGCTGCTCGGTAAAGATGTATAAACCAATAAACGCTACAAACGCACAAGAAATTGAGTGAATGTTTCGATACACGGAGTGAGAAACGCGGTAGGCAGTGCCAGAATTCAATTTTCCTTTAAAAGGCGAAACAGAGCGAATGAATGTTTCTATGGATGACCAAAATTTCTACGAGTAAGTTCTATCCCAACGGGAGGACGCACACTCGAGCGCAGCGAATCTGAATAATATCACGGGGCTAGTTTTGCCAAAGACATCCGCAATACATCGCGGGAGAAACTTCCACAGCGCGATCGATATCCCGTAAACATTATATCCAGCAGTCACTAAGTAGCCTATCGTGTGACCAAAGTGTACACTAGCAAGTCAATTATTAAAAGCTGGTTGAAACCAACTGATTAACGCCCCTCACAAAGGACAGCATTGCACTGGTAGCAAGTAAATAATGCTTAAGGAGAGATATATAATCATGACGATAAAATCCTAAAACGATGGAAAACAGTGGAACTTGAAAAGCTACAGGATCTGTAGGAAAGTCAGAAATGGCACAATAGAATGAGGCACTTACACCTCGATTAAATCATGGCCAGATTCCTTGCAGGTTCCACAAATCCGTGCATCATAAGAAACTTTCCTCATCTCTCCACTCGTTAAAAATACTTGCTGCATTGCATGTTGAGACATCAGTAGTTGTCGAGCCGATGATGTAGTCATGTAACGTTTCGTGACCTTGAACTACACGTCGCTACCATGGACAGCGTTGCACCCGTAGCAAGTTGTTGACCTCCTTCGGTCGATGTCGACCATGGATGCATATCACAATCGCATGAATGTTCATGTTCTACAGCTTTTTGAATGACTAAACAGTCCGATTCGGGAGGAACAATCTCTCCCGCAGCGCTGGCAACGATAGTCAGAACTCGGTTGTATTGCATCAGTTGCACGCCGGCGGCGTGATCTGCGTTCAGCAGCCAAGAGCTGTATCTGCTCCTGCCCAGCTTGCAGACGACGCTTTACACAATACCTCCAATGTGAGCGATCAAGAGCAAGTTCTTCCCAAATCGCCGGGTCAATGCCAAGTACCAAGCGCTTAACAACCACTCATCCATGGCACGGTAAAAAAATTCAAAAAATGGAAAGGAGTGAGACATAGAAAGCTACTTAACATAAGCACAGACACTGCGATCAGGCGCCTACATCTCGAATCAATCATGCATTCAAGCAAGTGTTGTGAACGAGTAGAGCGGCATCAGCACGACAGCTTCCTTGCGGCTTTCACTGTCATGCATCACAACAAACTTTACTAGTGACATCACTTGAAAGCAAGATTGATCAAACAATACAAGATGTCTACAATAAGACCTACAAGGAACACGATTTTGAGCCATAACACTAATGGCATGAAGCCACTGCGATTGTAGACGTCATGGACCCGAACCGCGCATGTGCGATTCTGCAGTGGCTCTATACTACACGGATGTGCAATCGTGCAGTACTTTGTGCTGTGCTGCTAACCGTGCTAAATTGATTGGCCATTGGTAGTGAGCTGCATGCTGAAACAGGCTGAAGTCTCACTACCATTTCCTGTTATTTTTTCTTCCTCATATCTGCCTAGGCCTGAGCAACCTGACAGTATCTTCGGCCACGTGCAGTCTCTGACTGTGCGGCACTTTGCCCGGATCAGGCTTGTGCTCTCATACCATACCATACTACACAGGTGACACCTTGCTAAACCTATTCTCCAGCAGTACTGAGCTGCAGGAATCTCACTGCCACTCATATCTGTCTAGCCCTGGGCAACTTGACAGGATCACAGGCCAGGTACAGTCTCTCATTGCGCGGCACGTTGCCTGGATATAGACTTGTAAGTTGATGCTTACTTCAAGGTTGACCAGTGAATTTTGTGTCGCGTCAGTGCTGATAAACGGCTTCCTTGTGGCTGACAGTCCACAGATTAAAAAAACCACCATCAAATAACGCGTCAAAGTGAACATTTTTACGAAGGTGCACTTATCATTGTCATCATCATCATCATCATAAATGTGATCCAACATAAGCCCAAAACGAAGGACAAATAATCAGGCAAAAGAGACATTGCAAAAATGCAAGCGGCAGAAAAAGAGAGAGAGAGCACAAAACACAAAAATCGATTAGTCATTGGACACAGAGAGCACGATAAAACAGACTGACGGAGATCTGGAAACGAGGTGTGGTGGATGACAATAAAATCACGCGGAGACCCATACCGAGTATGCGGGCATGACACTGCGGAATGACAACTAAAGCCGCCAGCCGGAAGGGGGGGAGACTTCCACGGCCAGCATTCATTCGATTCAAAATGGCAGCAAAGAAACAGCAAGGTTGTTTACAAACGAGGGGGGGTGGGTAGGGGATATGAGAACCTCGGAGAGACAGGGGGAGGAGGGATCTCTACGAGTTGGTCGTGCGAAGCACCGGATGTGTGCATGTGCGCGCGAGATAAAGAATTACGAGTAGTGCCACGCAAATACATGACAGAGGGGCGGGGGCGGGAGAATAAACGACTAGGAAGGAGAAAAAAGAAATTCTTTTCACACACACAAGCGCGCGCGCAAGTTGGCTGGGTCGTTAGAGAAGGGTACAACGTTTGTGTTTCTTTCGAGCTGGTTTGGCAGACTGGACATCGGTCAATTGACGGCGTCGGATCTCGCGGGCAATACATTCATACGCCTGCAAAAAGTGAGGGGAGTAGAGTTTCATAGTTAGTTTTGGAATTGTTATAAACAGTCCTTCCCCTCTGCTTCTCGTCATCATCATCAACAGGATCAATGCTTGACACACATTGATCCAAGATCGAAGTATCCTTTTAAAAGAAGGTGTCAAGAGAGCTGACATGAAAGCTAATGTTGTCCTGAAGGCTAAATTGGAAAGAGACACACACACCGCAAAAACACAAGCAATCAGTGTGAATAAGTAGAGCGGAATAAGTAAAGACAGCTAGCTGGATGTTGCAGCGTCATTAGAAGCTTTCCACACCACTCCAATAGACACCACAAGACCTCGGGGTTTTGAGACATGTCTTCAAGTATACCTAGCCAACGCGATATCGAATCGCAGGCATTCCAGCCCGAAAGACCGGGCGGATTTGGCTAAAGGGGGAATTAACCAGTAGGTCACGCTGCATCTTTCAATCAATATTACCATCGAACTACTTATTCGGATTCTGTACGCGATTCTGCTAGTTTAAGCCCATGAAAAATGAAATTCTCAGGGACGTCCGGTGTGTTCTTTCGCACCATCAAGGCAACACAGCCGCAACGGTCACTTTGTAGACTCTAACCTTGAGTTGGGCTGACACTGAGAGCCAGGGTGAGGAAGGATACGACGAGCTTAGAACTACGTGAACAAGCATCATTACCTGAGGATGCCGGGGTAGGTAAACCGATCGACAGTAGGTGAGAAGTAATAAAACGGTGTTTGATGTGTGTGTTGGCCTCCTTCGGTCGATGTCGACCACGGATGTACATCACAATCGCATGGATTTTCATGTTCTACAGCTTTTTGAACGACTAAATAGTCCGATTCGGGATGAACAATCTCTCCCGCAGCGCTTGCAACGATAGTCAGAACTTGGTTGTAGGGCGTCATTTGTACGCCGCAGGCGTGATCTACGTTCAGCAGCCAAGAGCTGTATCTGCTCCTCCCCACCTTGCAGACGACACTTTACACAATGCCTCCAATGTGAGCGGTCAAGAGCAAGTTCTTCCCAACTCGCCGGGTCAATGCCAAGAGTTTTCATATCTCTTCGCCAGTGAAAATATCTCAACTTGCTTCAAAAAACGACAAAAGTCCGACGTCGACAGCGTCGGACCAATAAATACTGTTACTGACTCGTTGTTACATGCTACAAGCTCAATAAAGTGTCTCTATACGAATGCCCAAAGTTTGTTTAATGAATTGGCTGAACTAACCGAGCTGTGCAAACGATACTCACCAGACCTCGTCGCTGTGACTGAAACCTGGTTTCAATCTTGTATGCCTGAAAGCGAACTATCGATCCCAAACATGATACTATTACGAAACGATCGTCCACGAAAAGGTGGTGGTGTGGCTTTATACTTTCACGAACGTCTTCAGTGCGTGAAGATTCACGATCTCAATCTCGAATCAGAAGACACCCTCTGGTGTAGCCTTACACAGGAGTCACAGGACGACTGCATCATTGGTATAATATATCGCCCTCCATCTTCGACGGATGCTCAAAACGACAGGGTATTAAAGGCTCTACAATATGCCGGAGAGATGCGAAGCTCCCAATTACTGGTCATGGGAGATTTCAACCTTCCTCATCTTTTTAACAGATCACATCACCCTCTACACACACCTGATCATAAATTCCGTGAGCTGATCGATATGATTCCACTGCATAACCATGTGTCCGACTTTACTCACAGAAAAGGATCAGAGTTACCGTCCGTTTTGGATCTAATCCTTACTTCCGAGACAACAGCAGTTGAAGGTGTTGACTACATTGCCCCTCTCGGTCGAAGTGATCATCTTGTGTTAGGTTTTGAATATGTATGCAGCGCTAGACGAGTATGTGAGTCCGCAAAACTATTCAGAAGGATCGACTACGTGAGTTTACGTGACGCGCTTGGGTTAGTAAATTGGCGAATGCTTGATTATCACAACACGGAAACACATTGCACCACACTTACAAAAAGTCTTCTGTCAAGCATATATCAAAATTCGCGATTTGTTAATGAACGAAGGGTAAGCGACTTTCGCTTTAAACTTCGTAGTCGCACGAAAAATGGATCGGTCAAAGGAACTCTGCTTGGTTTCAACACAGAAATACCAAGACTGATGTGTCATGGCAACAATTTTGCGGAATTCGCAACAAAGTAAACACTCTCATCAAAGAAGACAAGCAATATTACCATCGCTTTCTATCTTTGAAAATGGAAGGAAATCCTAAATTGCTTTATTGGATTGTCAATGCTCGATCGAGCGTGAAACCAGGGGTGTTTCCTGTTCTTACTGACGATGGATTAACAGTCTCTGCAAAGGAAACAGCTGATGCTCTCGCTCAATTTTATGCTAAAGTATTTAGTCCGTTAGCGATTCAATCGACTGAAGAATTACCGCCATCAACAGTGACGCAACATCTGACTGAGATCGAGATAAATCCAGTGATTATACAACGACATTTGTGTCGAATGAACCCTAGGAAATCCCCTGGAGCGGATGGAATCACTCCGACAATACTAAAGTCCTGCGAACAGCAGCTCTGTGAACCTTTGTGTGAATTGTTTGAACATTCTCTAATTGAAGGAGTGGTGCCAACAGAGTGGAAGACGGGTAATTTCACCTATCTACAAAGGCGGTAGACGTTCAGATCCGGCAAACTACCGTCCTGTCACCCTACTTCCTGTGATATCCAAAGTTCTAGAGCGTATAGTGACTGAAAATATAGTTCATCACGTGGAATCTCAAAATATGCTATCTGTAGCACAGCATGGTTTTCGTAAATCTCGCTCATGCTTGACAAATTTGTTGACGGTTTTAAATGACTGGACTCAAGCGGTTGACGAAGGAGCTAGCATCCACGCTTGTTATCTAGATATGTCTAAAGCTTTTGACCGAGTTGATCACTTTCGATTAATACAAAAGCTGAGGCAGATGGGTATCATATGGCTTGAAAGTTACCTCAGTGGGCGCAAGGCGATCGTTCGAATCAACGCGGTACAATCACAGGCTATTGATGCCTCTAGTGGCGTCCCGCAAGGTTCAGTCCTCGGGCCAGTACTTTTCTTGGCTTACATCAACGACCTACCACAGACGCTCGCATGCAAGGTGATTCTTTTTGCTGATGACATTAAACTTTGGACGCGGATAAAAACAACTGCGGATTGTGTACAGCTGCAACGTGATCTAGATGCTCTACATGAATGGTCGGTACGGAATAATTTGCCATTCAATTTCCAAAAATGCAAGGTGTTGCAAATTGGTAAACCATTCCAATACCAATATCACTTTGGGCAGACTATTTTGAGCTGGACAGAATCGGAAAGGGATCTTGGAGTCTGGGTATGCGGCAGCCTGAAGAACAGCCTGCATTGTGAGGTTATCTACAAGCGTGCTTCCAAGCTTCTAGGTATGCTGCGACGGATTTTCAGAACCTTCTCGCCTGGAACGTTGCCCACTATCATGAAAGCCTATATATTTCCAACCATGGAGCATGCATCGCAAGCTTGGACTCCGTGGTTAAAAAAAGATATACTGTTGCTTGACAAAATATACCATCGCGCAACCAAACTCGTAAGAGGTTTCCGGAATCTCATCATCATCATCATCAAAGACAGCAATACACCGGTAGCACGTACCGAATGCTTAACTGACATACAACCATGAAAAAGTAAAATCCTAAAAGATGGGGAAGGGTGGGACTTAAATTGCTACGGCTTCTATAGAAGAGTAAGCACAAACAGACTGGGAAGAGGTGCCTACACTTCGAATGGAACATACATTCCAACAAGTTTCGTGAACGAGTATAGCAACATCAGCACGGCAGCTTCCTTGCGGCTTTCACTGTCATGCATCATAACAAGCTTTTCTCGTCACTCCGCTTGACAACATACAAGGTTATCCAAACACTCCAAGAAGATGCTTAGCGCAAGACCGCCATTGAACACGGTTTCGGGACATATCCTGAAGCGTAACTAACCATTGCGATATATGATCGCGGGGACACCAGCCTGGAAGACGCGCTGCGCCTACTTTGGAAATGTTACTCGTAAGAATTTTTAGCTGCCTATGCCATGTGACGGTTTGGCCACCCCGAGATTTACGCCAATCAGGATGTGGCGTCGCAAAACGAATCTGTTTCGGAATCGTGGTTCCGCGCATCCGTAAACGTGACCCAACCAGCGCAACTAATGCAGCATGATCTGCTTCTCTATAGCAACATTACTGCCGAAGAGCTTATTCCGGAGAGCATCGTTGCGCATGCGACTGTGACTGCTTACTTCTAATATGCTGCGGACTCATCGGTTTTCAAATACTTGGAGACGTACCGCTGAATGTGTGCTTACGGTAAGGTCCAGGTTCCTAGGCCCTACGGTAACCCATCCCGCAACTGCTTTCGCTTTATAGACTCTACCCTTGAGTAATAGACTCTACCCTTCCGGAATCTGACGTACGAGGAACGATTGCAAAAACTGAGGCTCCCCACTCCCCTTCAAAGAAGCCTTCGAAGCGATGTGATACTAACATACAAGATATTAAATACCCCACATCATACCTTAAAACATTTGTTCGAATACCGTGAGTCACGACATACACGCAGCCACTCAGCGACACTGCAAATTCCCCACTCCCGTATCAGCTGTCGCCGATATTTTTATTGTGTACGTGTCTGTTTCCTTTGGAATTCCCTCCCCGAAACTCTTGTCATCTCTCCCAGCATCGAAACGTTTATTCGCAATTTGGATACTTATTTGTTGCATAATGATTTGACGACACCTGCGTATTGACTCATGGTAACTACACAACTTGACTATACTTGACATTACATGTTTATTTCATACCTATTTCCTGAACGAATATTTACTATGATATGGTAATTGTGAAGCTATGTGCTTTTTGTGACCATAAAATCTTGAATCTTGAATCTGTTGCAAACGTCATTTCCGTAAACATGACCAGGCCACCGCAGGCAGCGCTGTCGTAATTGGGTGAACATGCTCTGTAGACCAGCTTTTGAAAGCACTTCAGCTAACTGGAATGCATCAAAACACTGAAATCTGACTGTGTGAAACATAAGAGAGTATGTTTCGCGTTGTAAGCGCATCTGGTATGGTATGAAAGCACAAGCCTGATCCAGGCAAAGTGCCACACAGTCAGAGACTGCATGTAGGCTGCCCAGGCCTAGAGTTGAAGAACACAATGAGATATCAGCCCTCACGGCAAGATTTTATGAGGACATCAATCAACAATGGCATTGAATAAGGCATCCTTCTGGTTGCAAATTTTAGAGATCCCGGTACCTCCAGCAAACTCAGAAGTGTGAGCGAAAATGCACGTGATATGTTGACAAACATTTTGTGGAACACCTTTGCACAACAATGCGTTGAACGAGATATCTCTATCTTCTGGGTCAAACATCAAAACGCCCACACAATTCATTGCGTGTGAAACTCTCTGCTATCAGACAACTAAATATGTAAAGATAACATTTACCAAATAACTTGGGTGCGCGCAATCTACCGTTGCAATTATAAGAAGGAGTCTTTCGACTACAAAGACTCAGTAACGAAAACGCTTTTCAAGTATTTCGTGTTTTACTTTTACTTTACTTTTGTGCGACTGCTGTGAAACATCAAACTTTGTAAACTCATTTGGGCTGAAGAACGCGTTTCACTATTTTGAAGTGAATCCGTAATTTTGTTAATGATGAGCTTTGAAGTAGTGGAACACTTGAGTGCGAGGTATATGAGCGCCACAGTTCAATGACTGTTTAGGATTCTAACTTTATTGGTGCTCACGCCCCTTGCGTTTGTATTCAACTTCCAGTAGGCACTTAATTATTTTTGTGTGGGCGAATGTGTAATCATGTTATTCTACTGGACTGTGCAACTAACACCGTGCTAAATGGATTTACTAATAATACTGAGTTGCACGTGGAAACACGCTGGAGTCTCTTTTTACTTTTACTTTTGTGCGACTATCTCCTCCTGGAGGATGAGACTGCTTCAATGAAGCTTCTTGGAAATTTGGGTACAAAGCGGCGTCCCCAGCACCACTCGGCGTTTGTGCGAGTCAGCTTCTCTAGCCTTTGCACTACCAAGTGCGACCTGCGAGGCAGCAGGGAGTTGCCAGAAAGAGGTGGTCTATCAGACTCTGTTCCAGGTTTATCCTCAGGTTTTTCTCGCGAAGCCTTTCTCGCGATCGGGTATCCCACAAGGCAGCGGAGGTTTAAAATCAGGGTTTTCCTTCCCTTAGATAAAATGCCCTCCCAGGCTACCGAGCTCCATCTGCCCAAAGCAAACTGGTTTTCAGGCGCCAGTCACTCGCCTTCGCCCCTTCTCCTGTTAGTAGAAGCAGTTCCGCCGGGCTCGGAGAGCCACTCGTACAGGCCAGAAGGTGGACTTGGTTGTCAGAGGCTAGTTGAGACACATGCCATATGGGAGCATTTTATAAACAGTGGGAGCTTATCCCCACTGCCACCCCCGGCTATGACAACCGTTTTTCGGGAGCATAAAGAAACATGACAGAATGGGACAGACGATCATCATCATCATCATCATTACAGACAGCATTACACCGGTAGCACGTACCGAATACTTAACTGCCACACAACCATGAAAAAGTAAAATCCTAAAAGATGGGGAAGGGTGGGACTTAAATAGCTACAGATTCTATAGAAGAGTAAGCATAAACAAACTGGGTAGAGGTGCCTACACCTCGAATGAAACATGAATTCAAACACGTTTCGTGAACGAGTAGAGCGACATCAGGATGGCAGCTTCCTTGCGGCTTTCACTGTCATGCATCATAACAAGCTTTTCTCGACAGACGATCGGATGAACCGATGTGGAAAAAGTTGCGGAAAAAAGAAAGTTGATAGTTCTCCGCGGTTAGTGGTGATGGTCAGAAAGATTGTTGATACAACAGGTGCTCGCACTGGAAGACAAATTAAGGAAATTATTCACCCTAAACCCAAAACCGAATCCTAGTAGAATTGTAGCGGGTTCAGAAGTTTTGAAGATGCATCGTTCGAAAGCAGGATCTACAGTACCGAGACCATCACCACAATCTTTATCAGAGACAGCGTTATACCGCTAACAAGTACCGAATGTTTAACTGACATACAACCATGACAAAATAGAATCCTAAAAGATGAGGAAGGGTGGGAATTAAACAAATACGGAATCTAGGGAAAAGTATGTCTGTATGTACGCAAGCACAAGCCTGACTAGACAGATACGAGAATGAAAATAGAAACGGTAGTGAGACTCCCGCTTGTTTCAGCATGCAGATGGTTACCGCTGGCCAATGATGTTAGCCACAGAGCCCAGACGTACTACACGATTGCACATCCGTAGGGAAGAGTATGTATTAAAGTATTAAAGCACAAGCCTGATTCAGGCAAAGTGCAGCACAGTCAGAGACTGCACGTGGGCTAAGATACTGTCAGGTTGCCCAGGCCTAGACAGATATGAGGGGTGGATAGAAATGGTAGTGAGACTGCAGTGTGTTTCAGCATGCAGCTCAATACCGTTGGCCAATCAATTTAGCACGATGTTAGCCGCACAGCATATGAATGCTGCACGATTGCACATCCGTGCAGGGTAGGGAAGAGTAAGCACAATCGAACTGGGATGAGCTGCCTAAGCCACGAATTGACCATGCATTCAATCAAGTTTCGTGAACGAGTAGAGCGACATCGAGATCATAGGTTGCATGCACTATAACAAGCTTTCCTCGCCCAGCCAATTGATACCATACAAGATACAATACATCCAGGTTGGTGCCAGTTGGGTGGGCTCGGTTCTCCGTAGTGAGTTTTCGCCTGGCACGCGTCTTCCCGATAAAATTTAATAATGACATCAGGACGCGGCGGATGTGACTTGCCACATCAAAAGTCACGGACCCCTGTCCTATCTAAAGACATTGTATGCAACTGCAGTCACCAACCATACAGCGAGGTCATTCAGCTCTGAACTGGAAGTTTCCAGAAAAGGGCGTATGAACTGCTTCGTCGGTCACCGGCCACCGACAGGTGCGAACCTCCCTCGCTGCACTGTCTTGTGGGTAAATCCAATGTGCTAAAGGCTCGGGGTGGGACCACACAAACCGAAATCGGTGTAGGTAACCGGGTAGTATCTCGCCTACGTTCAACGATGATGACAATGCCGTATACATCACTACGAACGCTATCTTCGAAAGCCACTCTTCTGAACCCGTTTCGCAGGCGCACGTCATCCACTCACTGATGCAGTTTGGACGATCAATGCTGGATGCATGCCGTCGCCACCAACTGTTCAAATACATGTGTCGATTTTCAACGCTCTCTTCCGACTGCGTGCCCCTATAAGGCTTGCATCGTTCAATGTCTGTACCCTGTAACATCAAGAACAACAGTCTGGACAAGCCCGATCTCTAGAGACCCTAGGTATGTTGTCTATCAGAAACCCGTCTTCGTGACATTGATTCCTTATTTCAACTGAGTTCTCCTTGCCTCTTGGGAGTAGGCTTTGCTTACGAGTGTCCAGTGATACCGTTGCTTCCTCGGCCGGCTTAGTTGGTGTTGGAATTATTCTTAACCAAAAAGCGGAAACATCACTTTTAGACTGGATACTGTTAATAGCAGACAGCGATTTCAGGGTTACGGCAGAGTAAACAAGCATGGCGACGAGAGACGTAACTTATACGTGATCTCGGCGTACGAACCCACGAACTGTGGGGCAGAGGAGGTGAAGGACGAATTCTACGAAGAACTTCGTTCTCGCTTAATGAAAGCACGGAGAAGCGATATAGTAGTGTTTGCCGGCGATCTCAATGCCCGAGTTGGATGTATAACGCAATCCGAGCGCTTCCTTGGAGGGAAGTATGGAATGTCAGATGACCGTACAGACAATGGAGAGAGATTGTTGTCCTTCTGTGACGATCACCGCCTCTTTCTCGTCTCCACAAATTTACGACATTCCAAGTTTCATCTAGCTACCTGGCGATCCCCGTCACAACGTACTTGGGCGCAGCGTTCCAAAGGTTGTCACAGCCGGGGGTGGTAGTAAGAATGAGCCACCTACTATCTATAAAAAGCTCCCACGTGGCGTGCGTCTCAGATAGCCTCTGACAACCAAGTCCAACTCCTGGCCTGCACGAGTGGCTTTCACAAGCCCGGCGGAACTGCTCTTATTGACAGGAGAAGGGGCGAAGGCGGGTGACTGGCGCCTTAAAACCAGTTTGCTCCGGGCAGATGGAGCTCGTCAGCTACTGGCAATCCATCTAGGGGAAGGAAAACCCTGACTCCAAACCCCCACTGCCTTGTGGGTCACCCGATTGCGGGAAAGGCTTCGGGAGAAAACCCCGAGGAAAAATCCGGAGAGATGCCCCATAGGTAGATAACTGGCGCACAGCGCGTTTATCTGCCAACTCCCTGCTGCCTTGTAGGTTGCACTTGGCTGTGCAAAGGCTAGAGAGGTGTACTCGAACAAACACCAAGTGGTGCTGGGGACATCACTTGTACACTATCCCCAAGAAACTTCATGATGATGTCTCAATCCGATCGACGTGCATAAGCTGGTGCGATCCGAGACATTAATGAAGCCCACTAATCCACCCGTGGAGCCAGCCGCCCAAAAGTAAGGAAGTAAGTATGTACTTGGGCGCAGCTTGACCACATCGCGATAAGCTACAGGTGTCAAGGTAGTGTCAAAAACTGCAGATCACACTGGAGCACCAGTGTAAATTCTGACCACGCTTTAGTTTGCGCAACAATCAACCTTCAATTCGGAGGCAAACCCAAACAAAAGCGTCCCAAACTAGACACAAACGCTTTATCGCTGCCTGAGACAAAAGCCAGATTTAGGGATACCCCGTCGGTTTCCCTTTCCAAAAATCAGCCGGTCGAGCTGGATCGTCATTGGCACTACTTTAAGCAAGCATTCTATGACTCTGCTACAGAATGCTGCAGTCTCTCGTCAACCGTCACACCGCTGGATCTCTGCTGAATCCCTCACGCTACTCGAACAGCGCCGCACCTTACCGAGTGGTTTAGAGCATGAAGACGATCGGAAGTGTCTTAGACTTCTAATCAAAGATAGTCTGAGGCAGGACCGGGAGATTTGGTGGAAAGAACGTGCCTCGGAGATGGAAAGAGTGTCAGCTATGGTGAAGGCTTTACCAATTGACTAGTATGTGTGGCCATAAGCCACAAGGGCTGAGTGAAACCATTCTCGAGGTTGATGGTTCGTGCTTAACGAACCTTCATAGGTGATTTAAAAAATGGAGAATATTTTAGACAGCCGTTTAATCAGCACCGCCCTTCAGACACCACCGATATCCCTCCATCTACTTTGCAATGGGCTGTGTCGCTAGCCCTACCAAGTATCGAAGAAATACGAAGAGAAATCCAATTACTAAAGCGACACAAGGCGCCGGGCCCCGACGAGCGCCACCCGGTATTTTCAAGAAAGCAGGTGAGACAGTCGTAGCATAATTGCGCGAGCTGTTCTCAAATGTTTGGGTGGATGAGAGGGTACCTGCCTCCTGGGGTGAATCGCTAGTAATACCATAAAAACGAGTACGGAACGAAAGTTGCAACTATCGAGGAATTTCGCTTATCCCAGTGGTAGCTAAGATATTGCTCGCGATCCTCCTTCGCAGACTTACACCGATTCGTGAGGGCACTTCTCGCGAAGAGCAAGCTGGCTTCCGACCAGATGTGTAGACCAGATCTTTGTTCTGTGTCAGTTGTTAGAACACCGACACCTGTATCGGCGACCAACCATAGTCGTTCCCGAATATTAGAGACGCCTATGACTCGGTTGACAGGTCCGCCCAATGGAACTGCTTACTTCGCAATGGAATCCCATTGAAGTACTCGCTAACTTAAGGGACTTATACACTCACTCAATAGGGAGGGTTGGGGTGTACGATAGCTTTTCAATGCAATTCAACACTACGTGTAAGACAAGGCTGTCCAATCTCCCCGTTCTTGTTCAACTTTGCCATCGAGGACGTCTTCCGCAGTGCTATTAGTAGTTTCTCCACGGGTGGCGTTGAGCTCCTTCCAGGTGGGCGTGTTATGGACGTGGATAATGCTGATGATATTGCCTTAGTGTGCGAAGACCTCATATTTATCCAACAAGCCTTGGATATGATGGCAACCGAGGCATCTAAGTATGGGATAATCTTTTCGCCAAGCAAGTGTAAAGTGCTCCTTCAACACTGGTCAGGTGAACTGTCAAATTTTGCAATAAATGATCTGGTTCTCGATCATGTTGAGCAGTTCAATTACCTAGGAAGTCTGGTGGTTGCTGGGGGTCTGATAGACAACAGCTTGTAGGGTCAATGTCAAGACCTGGGCAACTTGACAGTATCTTAGCCCACGTGCAGTCTCTGACTGTGTGGCACTTTGTCTGGATCAGACTTGTGCTTTCATACCATACCATACCAATGTCAAGAGGTATCATACTTCTTTTGCGAACGGCCTGCAAAAAGGTCAACTTCCTTTCAGAAGAATAAACCGCACATACCAAACGCATACGTTATAGTAACCATATAACGGCCGATGCGATTAATCGACGCGATATCAACCCCGAGCATAACTGTCGCACAACAAACAAACAAACAAACAAACAAACAAGCACATGCGGAAGATGTCGTCGGTACTTACGGCATTCACGTTCACGTTGGTAATGGCGGAGGTTTCGAAAAACGGGAGCTCATGCTGCTGCGCGAACTCACGACCTGCCCGCATCCCTTCCTGGTCGATTTGTTCCTTTTTGTCGATTTTATTAGCCAGCACAACGGCAGCTGGATTTTGGGTGTCTTTGACGCGGCACATGAGGTCCCTGTGTGAAAACAAGGTAAACAGTGAGCAGCAAGTAGTTGAGTCAATATATAAATCGATATATACTTAGACATCAAGGCTGTTGTTAGCAGAGTTAACACTGATCAAACACACATTGTGTTAAGGTTGGTTGGAAAAGCACAAAGCACACGTAGATGCTTTACAATGCATGGGTTTCAACAAAATATTCAGTTCCACGATCGGTTTCGTGCAACAACTGGCACTCAGCAGGGAAGGATCTGCATGCCTTGAAATTGTGAAGAAACGGAGAACTTGTGTGCCACTAAGGGGTAAGGTTAGCCCCGAAAACGCGTTCCATTCACATGTGCACACATGTGAATGGGAGTAGGTCTAGGGGCTTGAACAAAGATCCGCATTTGCGTGAATTTCCATCACACCCACCAACGACCTGTTTCGTGCTGTTTGCACTCATCAGGTAGGGACAGTAGGATCAGGATTCGCATGCACTTGAAACAAGTTGCGCTTGTATGCAACTGTTGGGTAAGGTTGGTTGTTGTTGGCCTCCGTCGGCCGATGTCGACCATGGATGTACATCACATCGCATAAATGTTATGTTTTGCAGCTTTTTGAATGACTAAACAGTCCGATTCGGGTGGAACAATCTCTCCCGCAGCGCTTACAACGTTATTCAGAATTCTGTTGTATTGCATCAGTTGCACGCCGGCGGCGTGATCTGCGTTCAGCAGCCAAGAGCTGTATTTGCTCCTCCCCGGCTTGCAGACGACGTTTTACACAATGCCTCCAAAGTGAGCGGTCAAGAGCAAGTTCTTCTCAGCTTGCGGAATCAATGTCAAGAGCTTTCATATCTATTTTGCAAACATCTTTGTACCGCAAGTGCGGTCTGCACAATGGTCGACTTCCTAATTGCAACTTACCGTAGAGTAGATCTTTCGGAATTCGACCATTTTTCATTCTATAGACATGACCAAGCCACCGCAGGCGGCGCTGACGTAATAGGGTAAACATGCTCTGTAGACCAGCTTTTGAAAGCACTTCAGCGTTAGTCACTCTGTCCACCCACGATATGTTCAAGATACGACGGATGCTTCGTAGATGGAAAGCATTCAGCTTCCGTTCGTGTCTTGCGTGGGTGGTCCAGGCTTCACTGCCGTATAGCAAAGCAAAGTAAGGTTGGTACCACCATCCAATTCAATCACATGATCACACACTCATGTAGACTGGGTTTGAACTCATGACCATGAACGAAAAAGCTCATTTGCATGAATCTCCATCACACACACACACACCCCACGACCGTTTTCGTGCTGTTTGCACTCATCAGGTAGGGACAGTAGGATTAGGAACCGAGCAGAATCGATTGTCAGGGAAGGCTTTGTGTTAAGAGTTTTCATATATCGCTTATAAACGGATTTGTGCATCTTGCCCGGGTGAACACCTCCTATCAAGTGTACATCTTTGAACAAATGAACAGTCAGTCGAATCTGACGATGAAATTGGCCACACACACTTCGAAAACCCACCGTAAGCACACACACACCCAAAACACCTCTTACGTGGGACCTATTGAGAAGTGTACAGAAGAAGAACGCTTGAAACCGACGAGTCAACAAACACATGAATGATATAATGTGAAAGCAGCTGGCGTTAGATAAACAACACGTACCAATAATCGTGCAGTTTTTCCAGAGTCTCAGGGACAGTGGCATCGAAAACTAGCAGAACGCCACCACATGTTCGAAAGTAGCCCTCAAATACAGCCGTGTAATCCTCTTGACCTGAATGGCAAAGGAGATAAATTGGTGATGAGGAAAATCGCGATTAACATGAGGAAGAAATCGGGAGGGAAGGAAGCAAATTTTCGAATTTTTTGACGGATTTTATATTCAAAATCGAATATGAGTTCGCTGTGCAACTAAAATGATCTTTAGGACTGCGAACTAGAAAGCCAATATTAATGGGTGAATCTTTGGCAAAGAAGTGAGTTTCTTTGTTTATTGGAGTAAATCAAATGGTTATTTTTCGTTCAAACTACCTCTTGGCAAACCAAAAAGATACCAAAAGAAGATTCATTTTCTATAAATGTGGAAGTGTGAAAGAAAGGCTTTCCTTCGTCAATGCTCAGATAACACCGTGGTAAATTCAGTTGTGAAAGGTACTGGGCGGCATGTGGACACACGCACAGTCAAAGATAGATAGATAGATAGATAGATAGATAGATAGATAGATAGATAGATAGATAGATAGATAGATAGATAGATAGATAGATAGATAGATAGATGTGTATGATGCGAAAGCACAAGCCTGATCCAGGCAAAATGCCGCAAAGTCAGAGACTGCACGTGGGCTGAGATACTATCAGGTTGCCCAGGCCTAGACAGACATGACAAAAGAAATAGAAAGAAAATAGAAATGGTAGTGAGACTCCAGCGTGTTTCAGCATGCAGCTCACTACCGGTGGCCAATCAATTTAGCACGATGTTAGCCGCACAGCACATAAATACTGCACGATTGCACATGCGAGCATTGATAGATAGATAGATAGATAGATGGATAGATAGATAGATAGATAGATAGATAAATAGATAGATAGATAGATGTGTATGATGCGAAAGCACAAGCCTGATCCAGGCAAAATGCCGCAAAGTCAGAGACTGCACGTGGGCTGAGATACTATCAGGTTGCCCAGGCCTAGACAGACATGACAAAAGAAATAGAAAGAAAATAGAAATGATAGTGAGACTCCAGCGTGTTTCAGCATGCAGCTCACTACCGGTGGCCAATCAATTTAGCACGATGTTAGCCGCACAGCACATAAATACTGCACGATTGCACATGCGAGCATTGATAGATAGATAGATAGATAGATAGATAGATAGATAGATAGATAGATAGATAGATAGATAGATAGATAGATAATGCAACATGTAAAAGTGCAAATGGAATAAACAGCATCGAGTGGGCGTTACGTTTATACCACCACGATCACGACAGTAGATTTACTCAAATAGAAGTGGATGCTCAGCGTGATTCTGCGTGCAGCTCATTACTGTTGGCAAATCAATTAAGTGGGGTTAGTGTGGCAATATAGGAGTACTACAAAATCACACATCTGTGTATGAGATTTTAGTGTGTTCTCGTATGCGCATCGCTACCGGTGGTATCCAAGGTAGCATGACAGTACATATACAGAAC
>JACCGJ010007608.1:0-28038 GCA_013407085.1 Atriophallophorus winterbourni
CGCGTTGCTCTATTCAAGCCTGCTATTATTTTGTTTCTGGGATTAGTAGCCACTAAGCTGGCAGTAACACTAACTACCGTACTGAAGGAAGAAATTCATTTGGAATTAGATCAGACATTCTACCGGACTGATTTAACTGTACCGGGAGAAAATACAACGATATCATCGACCGTGGATGCTGTTACCGGAACTGGTTTTGTCACGTAAACTGACCAGGCCAGCTAGATTGGTTGTGGTAAGGCATGGAAAACGTCTGGCTTCTAGCCAATCTAGCTGAAAAGGCCGGTGAATTTTGTCACATGTGTGAGGCATGGATAACGTCTTTTGCATTGTGACATTATCTCACTTTTTTCCTAGATAATAACGTCTGACTACCATTATGATATGATCAGCGATGGGTAAAGATATAGGGTAGGATAGCAGCTTGTACGTTGTCAACCTTCAAGAAAACCGGTGCGGATTTCGGTGGGCATTGTAAGATGTACATTGAATTTATTTTATTGACAACTAATTGTTCAAATCTTCTGGTATTTTTTTCTATATTTTTACCATTTTTGTTTTACCGAACTACTTGAATTTATTCGTTCTTGAGCTTATTTTTGTATATCTTTATTTGGCCGTTTGCGTGTTATTTGAAGTTGCGATCACTCGTGGTCATTGTTGCTGTTGGATATTCTTGTTTTTGGATTCAGTACGGAGCGGAATAATTGGGGTTTACTATTTTTATTGCATAATTATTTTGCTTTAATTGTACAGTACGCATCTCACGTATTGTCTTGTCAATATATTGGTGGGTTTAGACGCGTAACTCAACCGTTGGATAGACACATTGGTGTTTATAACGTGACTGAAATCTTTGACGTTGAACTCGATTTTCCCAACCGTTTTTGGCGGTTACAAGCAGATACAGCTCTTGGCAGCTGAACGCCGATCACGCCGCCGACGTGCAACTAACGCAATACAACCGAGTTCTGACTATCGTTGCCAGCGCTGCGGGAGAGATTGTTCCTCCCGAATCAGACTGTTTAGTCACTCAAAAAGCTGCAAAACTGGAACATTCACGCGTTTGTGACGTACATCCATGGTCGACATCGACCGAAGGAGGCCAACATCAACATAGATTTTCTGTACGGTAACTCAGTCAACAACACTTATCACCTAAAATACCATTTTTTCATAGTCACCACACACATCAATAACAATATACTGTATGTTTACGTACGGTCTTCGTTCTTCTGGAGTTATCTCGTATTCAAAATTGTATGTGGATATAACTGAAACCCATGCAGAATCACGATTCATTTCACACTATTCAGTACAAGTATCAGTCAGGATATTAAGGTTCATGAGTTCTGTTATTTTAGTGAAGCGTAAAACGGATTCTTGGTGTGCATCAAAATAAATTAGAGATGCACTATGTCTTATAAGTTTGGGAAGGAGATTTCACAGTCTCGCGTATTTCGTATAAATCGTTGCCCACTTTTGTACGAAAGCCTGGTAATTTAACAGTTTTCTCACTGTTTCTAAATTCATAATTGAAATCGTGCTGTATTGAAAATTCAAAATTGTTCTATATTATCCGATCACAGTATTCTAAGGAATGTAATTAGATTGTGTTTGATTCTGCGAAACCGATGAGATCGCGGTTCAGTTTTAAACATCCTTCTCTATAAGATCGATTGATGCTGTAACCAATGATGCACCTTGTAAAAGAAGGTTGTATCTTTGGAAAATCATGCTATCTTATTTATTTTCTATTTATTATGATACAGTAGTCTGAAAGAAATATGTTGACTAAATTATAGATTTTCATTTCGCAAGATGTTCCAGTTATAAACCTGTGTATAATGTTCGCAGCGATAACGACTTTCATGTCAGCGGCAGGTAAGAAGAATTACCTATATGAAATAACCGTATGTATCTCATTTATGCATAAACATGTAACTGGCTCGAGACTGCATATTATTACGCCACTTCGTTATCAGTATATTGCTTGATCTATGCATATTGACCTCGAAGCATTGTGTGTGGTCCGTGTGGCAGGAGATGAGCTATGTGAGATGTTTCCAACCTATACCAAATAAGCTCATATCCGAGAGTAACAATTTATGCAGTGCAGTTTCAAATAGCTTGGGTTATATCAAGGAACACAACTATGATTGCTAAATCATTTTTACTGGAGCTAAGGATATAGCTTTTGTATTCTAACTAGCAAGTAATGCATACTCTTTATTGAGGAACCGGTGCTGCACTTTAGAGAAGATATTAGAAGTTACCAATTTCATCAAAGCTTTCTTTACGATTTTGGCAAGTAATCATGATAAAAAAGCTGTATGGTTTATCTGTCCATAATTTTTGACTGAGTGTTTTTATTCAGATGTGTATCGTAGTTAAAACGGATGAATTATTTAATGAGAAGTTACCCGAGTCGATAGGTTCGTTAAATAAGTTTAGTAAGAAAACATAGAAGACTTGGCCACCCATTTTGCAAATAACTGAAGGTATATCTGCTATGCCCATTTAGAGACTAACTGATGCTTGCCCGCAGACATTACTTTTATCGTTTATTTGTATACTGTATGTGTTTAGTGTGTCAGTTGAGGAAAGATGACTGGTTGCAAAACATAGTTTGATTTGTTGTAATTAAACTTGAGGTATATATGGAATTCTCCGCAGAAAGCATCGTGTGCACTAATGATGTTTTAAGCAGCGAAGAATTTCGATTTTCGACAATGAAATCTATGTGGCTGTGTGAGTTTGAATATCGTGATCTCAATTTATTCTGACGTATCGGGCTTTGGATACATTGGCTTCAAATATGTTCTCTAAGGAATGTCTGTGGCTATTGATAGTTAATAAACGCCAAAAAGAGCGAATATATCTTGCAGCTGGATTATATACTTTTCTATTTTCGGAAATTTCGTTAGCTGCCTGCTGAGCTTATATGAGGCCTATATGATTAACTTTCAATGTTTAAATGGAATGTTGGAGGAGCTGTCAGGAAATCACTGAAAATATAACTGCATCCAGTCTTCTCTTCTAATAAATTTTGAAAGTAGATTCCATTTTGTGTACTTGTGGTTTTGCTCAAAATCAAGTGTCTTAGAAGAGTTAATCGAGTCAGTAGCCCATAGTATCTGGAATGATAATAGGTTTTGGTCACCATTAGGGAACGATGAAATAACCTCCAGGTTAGCTGGGGGTAGATTCAGAGTGTTGATTGAGTCTGAAACATTGTTTCCTATCGATTAATTGCTTATATCCCAGTAATTCTATCGTTCTAATAAAAGGTGTGTAGCATTTATGATGCACGTGAACGCGCCATTTTAATTTTCGCATGATAAAGTCACCAGCAATGAGTTTATTTTGCAAGTTGGGTGGAGATGCATCAAGGAACGCATTAATTGATGCGATTTAGAGATATTCGAAAAGATTTGAGGGAATCCGTTGCGAATTTATCTGATGTAAGAATTACTGAGAACATAACTTCCGTGGTTCGTATCTTTTCTCACTAGTTGCACCTCATCTATAAAAATAAATGGCTGCCGTTCGAGAAATTTGCATATTCTGAGCAGTGTCATACAGAGAAGCCTTTTATGTCCATTATTCTTTTTTCATTATAAAAAAATCGATCATTCCAAATAAAACATTACTTGAGCCAGCATAGTGTGTATGTCATTTATTGTTATCGATATTCTGGATTACTCCCATTTCATCAACAAATTTGCTAAACGATATATAAAACAAAAAATAATACAGGTTCATTTCATATATTCATCTTTCCACACCAGTGCAAGTTAGAGCTCTACAAGTTACATACACTGCCTTTATTAAATTACTGCAATATTATATCTTGTAACATAAATCGAACTGATAGTTATGTTTTGAAGGCATTCGACAATCATTCACACGATCAATCACCTCGAGTTCGGATAAGCATACATTTTCAATTGATCTTGTGATGAAGTCTAAGTATTCTAAGAATAGAATAGTAGAATAGTAGAACAAGACAAAATCTTATAATTTTCTACAGAATATTGATAAAAGATAAGATCGACATACATTTAAAATTAGATTTCAGGAAATCTGAAGTATATAATCTTCGCCTTAAAAATAAAATATCTATACCAAAAATTCACAACATAGTGCGAAAATATTTCTTCATTTCAAAATATTCTCGTTAATGAAATTCACTTCCTAATCAATTCATTTAAATAAACAAACAGCAGAAAATAAGCGGAAGATTCATTCAACGAACGACACACCGTAGATGGATAAATTTTGCAACAGTTGATCCGTAGCAAATCAGATAAAATGTATGAAAGTTATATCTCAAAGTGTCATATGTCAAATTAATCAAACCGCACCTCACTTATTAAGGTTCTCATGGTTGGTTTCACTCAGCCTTATCTCTATCTAGGTGAACAAACATTTGTGTAATCTGCCAGTTGGTTGCTATTTAAAAATCTACATGCTGCGAAAATATATTTTTAGCTTCCTCTGATACAACTCCCTAGTCTACGTGTTTCAATTCCTCAGAATATACAAATCCGAAATTGCGCAATAGTATAGAAGAAGGTTTGCAATACCTTGTTAATTGTTGGAAGCTGATAATGACGAAATCACGGTTCCTTTGTAGAGTGAGATATTTTACCTGTTGAACCATTTCTGTGCTTAAAGAGACTACGTGATTCAGAATCGAAGGTTAGCAGCGCTGATAGAACAATGTGGGTTCACTAACATTTTGGCTGATTACACACAAGTACGTCACCCGATAAAGTTGTGGTGACGGTTCAAATATTTAATCAACAGTAATCAATAATACTGCAATTCAAATTTTATCGTGGTTAACCTTGCTTTGATTGCAATACTCTCTTTGTCTACGCACGGTTGTCGTTCTTCTGTGGTTGTCTGGGAGTCAAAATCGTATGTGTATATAACAGGAATACACGCAGCATCAGAATCCATTCCTCAATATCCACTACAAATTGGTGAGCCGTAGCACGCATTCAATTCAATTCGCGCCATGAACCATAATACAAATAAGGAAGACAAGAAGGATGATGATTTTATCAATCAATTCACATTACCCTTCTTTGACGAGACAGAACCACGTCATTGGTTTGCACAAATCGAAGCTCTATTCGAGTTATACCGTGTTCAAACACAACGCACACCTTACAACCGTGTCGTTCGAATGCTTCCAACCTCCATCGCTAGAGAAGTTGCCAATTTAATTTATGATCAACCTGCCACAGACCTGTACGAAAAGCTCAAATCTGCGATTATTTCTTGAATTGGTTCCACCGATGTGCAAAACTTGCTAAAACTCTTATCCAGCTCTGAGCTAGGAGATCGAACATCTTCACAACACTTACGCCATTTGTTACAGCTACAGGGAATACAGAAGGTTGACGAACGAGTAATACGACATATCTGGTTCCACAGTTTTCCGAACGATTTGCGCAAATTTCTGGTTAGCATGGTAAACGAAAGTAACCTAGGCAAGCTCGCTCAAGTTGCAGATGAAGTCTTTGACATCTCTCGTAACTCATCGATCTACACAGTAAGCCCACCCACCTTTTGTACTTCGAAAGCAGATTTAAACAAGGATATATCTGATTTGGAATCCCAGATAAGCGAATTGACTTTAAATATACAGAATTTATACAGAAGTCGAAGCCGTTCTTGCCGTGGAGGGAAACACATTTCGAACACTAAACCATACAGCCCAACACGAACATCTGAGCTATGCTACTATTATCGCCGTTTCGGAGCAAAAGCCATGCATTGCACGTTCTCATGCAGCTTCGAATCACAACACCACAATCAGAGAAACCGTGAAGCCAGGCAGAAGAAGCGACAGCTCTGTCTGGCAATAACACCAGCCACTTATTCTACGTCACTGATGGTTCACCAAAGATGCGTTTTCTGATCAGCACGGGAGCCGAACTGAGCGTCATCCCACCCACAAAATCAGAACGCAAAAACCACTCTTCATTGACATTACAAGCTGTGAACGGTACTCGAATAACCACATACGGCCAACGATCACTCTCCATCGACCTCGGTCTTCAACGTCATCGGCCATTTGTCTAATTCACCCATACAAACTATTCGAATCTCGATTTTATATACTGCACCGAATTGCGTTCCTCTCATGAGAGAATTTTCGGATATCTTCAAACCATGTGCACATGACACCTCTCTGAAGCATGACATCAAACACCATATTTCAACCCGCGGACCCCCGGTTTTTAGTAGACCACGCAGACTGGCGCCTAACAAACTTGAGGCTGCCAAACGAGAATTCGAGTATATGATGGAACTCAAAATAATCCGTCCATCGAATTCACCTTGGGCCACACCTCTTCACATGGTCGAAAAGAACAAATCGGACATGTGGCGATTATCGTGCTTTTAATCGTGTAACGATCCCAGATCGATATCCTATTCCGCACATACATGACTTTGCACTGTCTCTTCACGGAAAATATGTGTTCTCAAAGTTGGATTCAGTGTGGACATATAATCAAATTCCTTTAGCTGAGGAAGATATTCCCAAAACTGCCATCATCACTCCATTTGGTCTGTTCGAATTTCTCAGGATGCCATTCGGTCTACGCAATGCTGCACAGACCTTCCAGAGATTCATGGACCAAGTTTTTCTTCGTCTATGTTTCGTCTACTTGTACATTGTTGATGTCCTAGTCGCAAGTACAATCCCACTGAACATCTTTAACACCTTCGTGAAGTATCTCAACGTCTATCCCACTACAGCATTGTGATTAATCCCGATAAATGTCTGTTTGGTGTGAGTTCAATCGAAATTCATGGACATCAAATTGATAGTTCCGGTATAAAACCGTTACCTCAAAAACTATCAGCTATCCAAGATTATCCATGCCCCAGCTCCATCCGTCAAGTCAGACGTTTCTTGGGTTTGGTCAACTATTATTGACGCTTTATTCCACAATGTGCTATGATTTTACAACCAATAACTGACTTGTTACGTGGAAAGAAACGTGAATGGTAAATGAATGACGAAGCCATCAAATCATTTGAACAACTCAAATCTGCACTAAACAAAGTCACTTCACCTAATCATTTATCAACGAACCCCAATGCTCGGTTGTCTCTCGCTACAGACGCATCACAAGAAGCAGTCGGCGTAGTCTTTCAACAAGAAGGAGACCATATCACCAAGCCACTCGCTTTCTATTCTCGTCGTCTTCAACCAGCTCAAACTCGTTACAGTACGTTCGGCTGTGGGTTACTGGCTATCTATTATGCGATACGACATTTCAGACATTTGCTTGAAGGCCGTGATTTCACAGTATGGACAGTCAAACGTCGAACATAGTTGCGTATACATTCTCTCGGATTCAGTTAAGAGTTATCGACCTGCCAGGAATCGACTTTGAGCAATTAACACGTTCGCAGCAAAATGACCTTGTAATAAATCGGTACAAAACTTCATGATCGGGTAAAATCCGCCGTATTCCGATACCTAATTCTAATTATTATCTTGTTGGCGACATGTCTACTGGTAAAGCCCGTCTAATTGTTCCATCGGATTTAGAGAGGTAAATATTCGAGCATTTGCATGGTTTATCACATCCCCGAGTAAAGGCTATTCAGAAGCTGATTAGCTCTCGTAATCTTCGGTCAAACATGCATGAAGATATTTAACTGTGGACCAAGATTTGCCTCCGATGTCAACAGAGTAAAATCCAACGTCACACCATCAGTTCCCTTGGTGTATTTCCACCTTTTACGGAGCGCTTTCAGCACGTTCACTTGAATCTCGTTGGTCCATTAGCGGTCTCTAACGGCTGGTCTTATATATTGGCCTGCTTCAACCGTTTTACTCGTTGGCCATTAGCTGTAGCCATACTGGATATCAGTGCAGAAACGGTTGCGAAAGGTTTTGTTCAACATTGGATCAGCAACTTTGGTGTTCAGTCAGTCCTCTCCGTGCCAAGTGGCACATGAGGCTAAGACAACTTCACGCCAGTGGTTCCGGTCTGTCGCTGCTCCCGTTGCCGTATGCACCGTGAATCCTTGTGCATGTAGTTCGCGTTCCAACGTTCTGCGCCAAGTTTCCTTGGGCCGTCCCCTTTTTCGTTTACCTTGCGGATGCCAGTGCTGGCTACCTTCGTATGCGAACTGGGATTTATCCTGCAGACATGACCGAACCACGGATCTGTTGTCATCGTTTCCGTAGCAACGTAGGTTTTACGGGATAGGGTTGCTAGCCCCAAGCCCAACCCTCATACTTTCTCAGGCGGGCTTGGGACCGTCCTTGGCGTTTACCGAACACTATTACCACTGACAGAGGTTCCCGATTTCAATCAACGCTTTGTCGGGAATTGAATAGAACACTCAGTACAAATCACATACAGACTACATCCTACCATCCTTCTTCAAATGGCTTAGTCGAAAGATTTCACCGGCAAATCAAAGCCGCAATCATGAGTTACGGGAATTCAGAACGTTGGTCCGAGTCATTGCCCTTGGTGCTTCTTGCTATTCGTATCACCGTGAAAGAATTCCTGGGTTGCTCAGCTGCTGAGATCGTGTACGGGAGTACACTTAACCTAACTGGCAAATTTCTGACATCTTCCGATTCACCAAAAGAGCTTACAGCTCCACAATATGTCAGTCGCCTTCGCTGCTTCATGAAATCATTACGAGCTATCCCAACTTGCCAAGACGCTCAACCGTTCTACATCCCATCTACATCTACTTGTCTACCTGCGACTTTGTGTTTGTGCGCGCTGGTCATGTACGTCGACCACTTTAACCACCATATACTGGTCCGTACAAGTTGCTCAGCAGGCATCCGAAGTATTTCGTAATTGACCGGAATGGATCAAGAGAAACCATCAGTATCGATCGTCTGAAAGTCGCTTACGTAGAAACAACACCGGAAGCGAAAGCAAATACCCGAAACATCAATCCACAGTCGTCTACTACTGACGAACACGTCCCTTCATCGGACTCACCAGGAACCAACCTTACCCCTGACAAACCCCCATTACGTTTGTGTCTCAGACCATCCGATAAACGAACACGTTCCGGTCGTAAGGTACATTTTCCCTAAAAGTTTGATGATTTTATAACCTAATATTGGTTTTCGAGCGTCTTTTTCTTGTTCGACGCTCTAGGAGGGGAATCTGTGGTGACGGTTTAAATATTTAATCAATAGTAATCAATAATACTGTAATTCAAATTTTCTTGTTGTTAAACTTGCATTAATTACAATACACTCTTTGTCTACGTACGGTTTTCTTTTTTCTGTGGTTGTCTGGGAGTCAAAATCGTATGTGTATATAACTGGAATACACGCAGACATAATATCAGGAGATCGAAATTGGTTCGACTAAACGATGTGTGGTAGGTTGAAATCGCTAATGTATCAACCTGGGACCCAAGCTCAGGCAGCAAACCGAGATTTTTGAGTAAATTATGCGAGTCCAGCGAACAGGTTTGAAGGTTGATATATGCTTTTATCAAAGACTGCATATAGGATGAAATAAGACAGATAATAATTTATATGTTGTGCGTATTAATCATAACGCTTGATTCTGACATTCATAGAATTATCATGAGAAAGTTAGCACCACCACCGTTAAGTGCAGCAGATCTTTCACATCTGATCACAGAAAATGCTATAAAATGCATCAAGTATGTAACAAGATTCAGATAGCAAAATTTCGGTCAGTGTTATTACAATTACTTGCTGCCAAACATCGTTTAGTGTTAAGAATATTTAGCTAGCTGAGACATCATTTTACGTATTTCGACTTGACCAAAAAATATAAGGGGTTCAAAATATTGTACCTAATAAGTAAACAATCAGGAAATCAAAATAACCATTGAAATCAGACATTTATAATTTATATATCGAAAAAAGTTATTGAAAATCACTATTTGAAATGAAATGAGTGCCGTCGCCGTCAGTAGTTTACAGTTACGGGTACAACAAATAGTAGCAGTGATCGTGGGTACTCGAAGCCAAACATAACACTGGTCTAGCAAAATGTCAGGCCTAATGTTCGTAAGTACGTCTTTAGTAGAAGCGTAGTCAATTGCTGTAATTGTATTTCCTAATTTTTATCCATTCTTAAATATTTTGTATGAACTTCACGTTGTCTTTGTAACGCACTACCTATTGGTGTGAAGAGATTTTAGCGGTCTGGTTAATCAAATTGTAGTGGTTAGAATATTAATGATGATGGTACCTACAATAAAGTATAAAAGAATTAGAAAGGTTCAAATTAACTAATCAAAGTCCTATGTAAGTTGTGTTGAAAGATTATTATCGAAAAGTCAGTTACTGGTTATCCACGATGTCGAAAAATCTGAGGTCGAATAATAAATCACAAATTTGTTTGATTGAATCCAATTGAGATGAGGCTTAGAACGAATAAAAGTTCGGGTAACGAATTAAGTTGATGGCTGGCTAAAATGGATTTGTTTCCGTGAGCGTTATTTATTCTCCCAATTCACACATTTACGGCAGTCAGTCCACACAGTTCCAAACTAGTTCTCACAAAATCAGCTTAGTCACAGCAATAGAAAACGATCCGTGATACAAAAGTATATATTATTCAACGTCACGAGCTTTATCAATCGCGTATACCAAATAAAATGCAGTAAATACAACAATACTCCCCTTTCAGAGCGATCGACAAGCACGAAGGATAATTCACACATATAGGTGTTCAGATGCTGTAAGAACATAACACGCCTGCCACCACGACTCGGAACCATGAGAACAGGCTCAGTGGATAATGTAGCACCGAATATCGCAGGCAGATTTGAATGGAGTTCAAACCGGTTATGAGTGATGTTATGGACAAATGCTAAGATGAAACATGAGAAGATATTTCAGAGATTGCACATTTCATTGTATTAATCGAGACTGTATCTCGGTGAGCATCGGCATCTAATACGAAGTGTTTTGTCGTGGCGTGAGACTACTTGATGTGGACCATGATAGCCAGTTTTTTAATGATTATATCAAGGTATCACGATGCACAAAGAATAAACCGAATGTATCTACTTCAGGCTGTTCGTAGGTTGAAGGTGTAGAAGGACGAGTTGCTTTGTATTGTAAACGAGAAACAAAAATGCGTGACCAAAAACTGAGGTCGGAAACGGCCGGGTTGTTTAACAGGATTGACGAAATCACCGGGCGAACTTAAAGATAAACCGTATACCAATTCTGTGGGAGAACATTTGAGGTATTGTTTTACGCATATACATAATCTAGGAAGTACAAGTGGAAGTATTTCTGCCTACTTGCTTGGGTCAACTTGACATGCTAAAGCGGCTTTTAACTGTTTATCAAATATTTCTTCTGAACCATTAACAGATAAATGGAAGGCAGTATTTTGGGTATGTTGACAACCGATGAATTTTTATAGTTTACAAAAGAGAGAAGACTGAATTTGAGCTCCAAGATCCCTGTTAACAACAGCAGTTACGCCATCGTTTCCTACCCAATTCTGGATGAAATCATCAACAACGGATTCTGCAGTAATGTCAAAATTAGAAACAGCTTTAAGAAAATGAGTATATAGGTCAACAGCAGTCAAAATATATGTTTTATTGTTTGATGAAGGGACAGGACCAACTAAGTCTAAATAAACAAGTGCAAATCGAGGTCCGGGGTTTGAAAAATGTACAGGAGTGGTAGTTGTGTGTTTATTAACCTCAGTACGTTGACATGAAATACATAATCTCGCCCAATAGTAATATCCTTATTCATGCCGGGCTTAAATTAAACGGGACTAATGGAGCTGAATAGTTGCACGAAATCCAGAACGAGGAATTTAATGCGAAAGGTCAAAAATGGCTTTGCGAAAAGAAAGAGGAATGAACGGACTATGTTATTATTAGACTATCACACTCAATCGTCTTTGCTGGAAAATGTAACGTCATTAGATTCAATTTGATGGAGGAGAAAGAGCCGGCTTCGGACTACTAGTCTTTACGAATTTACTCTTCAGCAATGGCTTTAAGACGTATGTCAGCCTGGACAATACCATACACGCAAGTCTGAAACAACCTTAGAAAAGACTAGATCTGTCGTAAATTGCGAGTTGAAATCTAGCTGACAGATTTCGCGAGGCGAATGTTTGTCAGGACGAGATCGAAAAGCATATACCAGAGGTTTATGATCCGTTAGAACTGTGAAAGTACGACCTACAGATAAATGTCAAAAGTGCCGGATAGCGATATATATGGAGAGGAGTTCTCGGCCAAATGCAATGGTAAGGTGAATCCTTTTGAGGGATGAATCGTAAGAGTTGAATTCATTATGTAGGCGTTGTTGGAAGACAGCTCCGGATGCAATTTTCGATGCATCGGTTGTTGAAACAAGAGGATTAGATCGAACTGTGTTGAGATGGGTGAGGGCAGCCTTATTACCAATTGCTGTTTTTGCCGAATGAAGCAAGTGATTTGGAGTCAAAATATATACCTTTATTTGATCCACGGAAAAGGTTGGTTAGTAGATTCAGCACATTGGATCAATGAGGCAAACAACAACGGTAATAGTAAATCGTACCGAGTAAACGTTGCAACTTATTAACATATGTGAGTGAAGGGAAATCCTTAATTGCATCGACTTTATAAGCAGGACGTGTAACAGTGTATGCATCGATGAGCTGCTTGAAAAATAGAGAGATTTACGACCAAGAAGACCTTTTGAAGGGTTGATGGAAAAACCGAAATCAAAAAAATTAAAGAACGATAGAGAGAGATGGCGTGTATTTTCTTCTGAAAATAAAATGGCAAATAAAACGTCAACAATTTAGACAAAAGCAATATCAAGACCTCTCATGACATGAGCCATGAAACGTTGGGATTTTTGTGATGCATTGCGTATGCCGAAGAGCATACGGACGAATTAGTAGAATCCAAATAGAGTGGTGATGGTAGTCTTTTTAATGTCGCACTCGGCAATAGGGATGTGATGATATGCACGCGCAAGGTCGAGTTTAGGAAAAAATATTTCACCTCGCAGATTAAATGAAAAATCGTGGGTGTGTGAGATAAGATAACCGTCTGTAATTGTTTAGGCGTGTAAAGTACGATAATCACCGCAGGGTCTTTAATCATAGATTTCTCGGGAACTTGATGAACATGTGATGGCCAGCAACTATTGGAAGGGTGAATGATTCCTAGCTAAAGCATGTATTCGCGTTCGCACTTTGCTGCTTTTATTTTCTCAGCAGCTCAACGGTGTGAACGCGCAGAAACGGATAGACCTTTAGTATCAATTGGGTAAAATCATATTGTGTTTGACAAATACGGAGTCGGACTATGTGCATCTCAATTAAGGAAATTTGTCCAGGATGACTTTAAGCAACTGGAGACAATTGGCGGAGTTTAATATATACCAATTGTGACGAGAGATGATGAGTTGATAGTACAAAAGTGTTGTGATGCTCTCTAGCAATTTCCTATCTTTGAAAATGAAGGTGAGACCAACAGAATGTCAAAAATCAACGCCATCAGCAATCACAAAAATCCAAAGTAATTAGCTTTGAAGCCTCGAGTCGAGTGTGCGTGATGCGCGAACGTAAATATTTATGACGCTTCCGTTAGCAGCCTGCAGTGAATTGACGTTGCACTAGCTTTCCCGTTCTCTGGAGCACGATTGAACTAGACTGATAGCCGCTCTGTCGTCAATGAGAAAATGCAATGAACAGTACGACTAAGGGGAAAAACATCAGACGACTTTGGGAAGAATCTCCAAATGCAGTCGTCGTCTTAACAGTGTGTCTTGCGAATATTCCTAGGAATTTTTCCGCGGAACGTATTCAATTCAATTCAATTCAATTCAATTTTAATGGTCTAAAAAGCATATAGCTTTACAAAAAACCACAGAATAATATGACAACAACGAATAATATAACAAGCAAAAATGGGATTAGATTGCTTACTGGGCAGTTCAAAAATCAAGTAAATATCCAAGAGCAGAAATTGTTTTCGATTGGTGGGATAACAAATGTAGGTGTATGGTGTTAAGATGTATAGTTTTCTTCAATGCACGGGTTTAGGGTCAAATAGGCATCAAGGCTTCTCTTGAAAGTTTGCTGGTTTGGTGAGTTCACAACATTATCTGGCAGATTGTTCCAAGTAAAACAAACTCGCACGGCAAAGAAATGTCGTCTGCAGTTTAGTCTCGAGTGAGGGACAGTTAGAGTAAATGTGTGAGCTCTTGTATTATGCGAGCTCCGTAGATTCAATAAGCATTGTAGAGGGTGATTTTCAGTATTCAAAATATTGTAAACCAGAATCAAATCCCCTCGGAGACGACGACGTGGATAATCAAATAAATTTAGCGTTTTGATTCGCTCATTGTAGGGTTTCCGGCTGAGTCCAGTGACAAGTTTGGTAGCTCGATGATATATTCGTTGCAAAGTCGCAACATCTTTTTTAAGCCATGGCGACCATGCTTGAACCGCATATTCCATCGTGGGCCTGATATACGTATTTATAATACAGGGAATTGTCTGTTTTGAGAACCTACCGAAAATTCTCTTAGGAGTGACAATTTCTGTGATGTTTTGCGATAGACGTAGTTGCAGTGGCTCGACATCCCTAGGGTGTTGCTTATTAACACACCCAAGTCCCTTTGTTCCATGGTCCACGAGAGGCTGTGTGTTCCAAGAAAATACTGGTACTCCACATATTTGCCAATGTTTAACATGTGACACTTTTGGAAATTGAAAAATATGCGATTTTTTAGGGACCAAGCCTGGAGGTTGTCCAGATCCTTCTGGAGCAGTTCGCAGTCCTCCGACTTACTTATCTTAGACCAAACTTTTATATCGTCCGCGAACAGTACGATCTTGCATTTGATGAGAGCTGGTATGTCATTAGCATAAAGCGCGAAGAGGATTGGTCCGAGGACGGATCCCTGAGGCACTCCACTTGTCACGGCTACCGACTTCGATAGAGCACCGTCCACAGAGACTTGAACAAACCGATCAGTCAGGTAATTTTCTAACCATGCTAACAGACTGCCAGTGATACCACAACGTTCCAGCTTCTGCAAGAGAATACTGTGGTTTACACGGTCAAATGCTTTCGACATATCGAGGTAACATACATGGATAGTATCCCCAGCATCCACTGCTCGAGTCCAGTCGTCAAGGGTGAGGAGAAGGTTAGTAAGGCAGGAGTATCCCCTTCTAAAACCGTGTTGGGCTCCCGAAAATAGCTTATTTTCCTCAAGGTATTTGCTCAGTTTTTTTGCCACGATCCTTTCGAGTACCTTGGATACGGCGGACAACAAAGTAACAGGTCTGTAATTTGCGGGCTCCGAACGCAACCCGCCTTTGAAAATCGGGGAGATTATACCAGATTTCCATTCAGTCGGTATGACACTTTGCGACAACGATTCGCAGAATAACTGAGTTAGAGGTCCGCATAGAGATTGTGCACAATGCTTAAGTATATTCGAGGTAATTTTATCACAACCAGGGGATTTTCTGGGATTCAACGATAGTAGTGTTCCCAGCACCTCTTCTTTGTTGATGGTTATTGTGTCCAATGGTAGAGGATGCGTTATTTCTGGATCCATTTGTATATCCACGTTTTCCTTTAGACAAAATACTGTAGCATAATAATTTACCAAAGCATCCGCGGTGTCAGCTGCATTTGTGGTCATTCCAGTGGGCGTCCGCAAGGCCGCAACTCCTGGTTTCACTGAACACTGCTTGTTCACAATCTGGTAAAGAAGCTTGGGATTCCGTTCCATTTTAGACATTATGAGAGCTTGATACTGTATTTTGTCTTCAGCAATAAGTTTGATGACCTGGTTTCTTAGTTTTCTAAAGGTCTCCCATGTGGCATCGGTGGTTAACTGGCGATGGTTTATCCAAGCCTTATTTCGCAGTTTAATCCATTTCCGAGTGCGACTGCGGATTTTAAATTCAAATGCCTTTCCACACTGTTTTGGTACGAATGCTGAGTTTGAGTTGATTTCCCGGTGTAGATTGGTCAAAATGCTACACCACTGCTCTTTTACTCCTATGCCTTCAATTTGCCAATCGTTAATCAAACTTAGGGCATTTGATAATTTTGATAGGCATACCTTTCTGATGAATTTTGTTCTATCGTTTGTTCGCTCTGCTCGACATAGGTAGTCAAAATTCAAGACCAAATGGTCGCTCGAACCTAGCGGACAATCGTATGTAATGCTTTCGACGAAGTCCTCTTCAGTTGTCAAGATAAGATCGAGCATTGAAGGCATATCTCTCCCTCTGTATCTTGTATTGCTTTCAACGTGATTATACAAAGGAATTTCGTCAAACAGCTGCTGGAAGATGGCAGCAGTGGAGGTGTGAGAAATTTGGTTCGTCTTCAGCAAGTTAGGCAGATTAAAGTCTCCCATGATCAAGATTCTGGTATGATATCTCGAGGCAATCAAGCGTAGCTTGTCGAGTAGATTCGTATTATACACTTCCGGGGCTGCTGGTGGGCGATAAATTACGCCGATTGTGCAATCATCGCCTGTAGCCGTTGTCAACAAACACCATAGCGTGTCCTGAAGCACCAAGTCGGAATCCGTCATTTCTCTGCACTTGAGTCTCTGATCATAATAGAGTGCCACACCTCCTCCACGTGATGCACGGTCTCGGCGGAGCAGTGACATGCCAGCAATCTCTAACTCACAATCGTGGATTTCCGGGCTCAGCCAAGTTTCGGTAATGGCAATTAGCTGAGGTCGTTTAGTCTCAAACCGAGCGACAAGTTCGGCAAATTTGTTAATCAAGCATTGGGCATTGGTATAGAGGCATCCAAGAACAGTTTTGGTAAGCAAAGATGGATGGTGTCGTGTGATGTCATCGTCTGAGACAACCGTCATTGTCACGCCGACTCTGGAAGAGTCGGCACTGTTCTGTTTTTTGACAAGTTAAGTAGCATATCGGTCGTTTCAGGTTGAGAGGCGCAAATCGAGTCCTCTTTTTGGCCGAAAAAGATTTCTTTATCTGGTTCAGTCCACTCTTGGGAGTCAGTTGGGGTGGCTTTGCGTTCGATTGCTGATTTTGTGTCCCAGCTGAAGATTCATTTCTTGGTTCAGTTGATAGGGCTTCATCAATCCTGACAGTATTTAATGCAGAATGGGCTGCATTTATATCAGTGTTTATGTGATCGCTAAGGATTACACCTTTTGGGATTTTGTGTTTCCAGCTTTTCCAGTTGGAACGTACAGTATCAACCATAGTACTCATTAGGAAGTTTATTTTTAATGGACGTGGCCCATTACCTTTGTATTTTGCTGAGGAAGGCAGTCTAAAAGTATCCACGACAACGGCCTTTTCGACGAAAATGGTATCAGCCAGAAAACTCCATTGCCTGTAGTCATGCTCAGCTCGCTCGTTAGCCTCAGGATTGTCTGCCAGTTCTGGAACTCCGAGGATGATGAGATTGCGATTAGATGTCTTTCTTTTGTCGTATGTATTGTTCCTTCTTTCGGACCATTGAATATCAACATGAATACGAATATTCAGTGAATTGTTAGACCCAAATAGGTAAGAATTTAGTAATACGTTTTCCAGGTCACGCTCATTTTCTAAGTTAACCCTCAAAAGTCTGGGTTTATCCTGATGAGGTGAATCACGCCGTCTAGTTGAACGAGTCAATGCTAACGGCACTACAGTTCCAATTTTCATAAGTTCACACAGTTCCTTCCATTTTTCTTCATCATGCCTTTGACGGTCTTTGAAGAGAGTGCATTCTGGCTCAGGAACGTCAGTACAAATGACACTCAAAAAGTGTGCCTTACGATTCGTGGAGATGTTATTTCGTTTCACCAAAGCATTATCTGTTTTGGGATCAGTTTGTTGTTTAACGGTTCGTTTTTCATTCTCGGATTTTGTTGAATTTGTTTCAGACCTTTCCAAGGCACGCGGATCATGGGAACGGCTCATTTGTTCTGAATTGCTAGGTCGAATGTCCGTATGTTCATCATCGCATTTTTTGCCTTCCTGCTTCCTTAGAAACGGAGATGAAACACGATCTCCACACTCAAGTCTAGGCTTCAGTTTGCTAATTAATAAGTCATTCATCAAACCTTCAATTCTCTGCATGCGGTCCTCTAAATTCAACACCCCCATATTAGTTTCAGTCTGTGAGCTCGCAGTCGTCTTTGTACAGTTCTTGGTTCAATTCTGCATACATGACAGATATAGCATACTCCTGGCATTTCATTTTTATTGATAATTGCAATAGCATCAGCAGTCAGGGTAACATCACACGTCATATGAATTTTATCGTGACAAATAAAACAACTAGCGTGTCGGGCATTGTGACTTACCGCCTTTCGACAAATTTTGCACATGTGACCGCCTTCACTGGGCTTCGCTCGTAAGGTCATGACGCCGGGGTGAAAAGATTTATCGAGCGATCTGTGTGGTAAATGGGTGTGCGCGCGTTGGCACGTATGAAACGAAGTCGGGTCCGAAGCGGATTTAGGGTTGTTGGAAGTGGGTGAGTGAATAATCTCGCCACAGGAAAGGTGGGTAACGAAATTCGTCGTAGCTCCTTCAGATTGGATCCGATTTTCCGGTCCAATGTGTCAAGCGAAGTGGGAAAGCGAGCTCTTTCGAATGGTGGCAAACTCAATCCAATATTCAGTGTTGCACACAAACTTGCCCGAGTAGGTCTAGTTTGGTTCAAAATGTAGAAAACTGATTTTGTAAGATTGCTTTGTTCTGCCTCCAAAATGGTATGAACACAATGCTTGTGTTAAGAGGAGTCCAAGAAGGTGAAAATTATCCAGATAGGACGAGATGGGAATGAAGTAGATCAAAAAACGAAAGAGCACGGAATAATGCGACCGCACAGCACACACTGAGAATCCACAAGAATGCACAAGTCTTGGTGCATTTGCACGCGGCTTCATGGTAAAGATTGTGATAACAACAAATTTTGGATCATTTTTTGAACGGAATGATGCGAAGAAATATGATCGAAATCGAGTGCGGTAGATTAATCTTCCACGGGTTTTAGAGTTGTGGTGTCTGGAGACTTATCAAGTATGCTTCTCCATCTGAACTTCGACTTTAGTCATTATATCGTCTATTTCTGCATTGCACACACAGCACATGGCTGTTTAGAAATGAGAGCAACGGAACACATGTAAATGAGTTAGAATCTTGTCAGCTGTTTCTATGGGTTAGCTGAATGGACTGAAGAATTGAGTGCAGTGAGTATTTGGCATATGTTTGAAGGTGTTTTCAACCACAGTTGACGAAAAATCACCTCACCGATCATTCAGTTACCAAGAAGTTGGCTCATGTGTCTTAAAAGTTAATAGGCTTACTGTCGCCAAGCTGAAGTTTAGAGAATAATTTATCGACCTCTCGTTGCTAGGAGATTCCCATTCGACTGATAAGAGCTGATTTTATGTCATGTAAAACTTCTTCCTGGACAGTGTGAATCAATTTGATCACTTTCTCAGCAACGTCCATCCATGCGTGCATAGCTAGATGAAACTCAATGTTTCGTGTTCCGTAGATAGCCTCGACTTGACCAAACCATAGAAGTGGATTCTAAATACGGAAAGTGGGTAAATTATCAATCGAAGAAACGGAAGTACCTTCAGAATCAAGAATTATAAAAATAAATGTCGGAAATGGAAAATGAAAATTATTATTTGAAAGTAAATAAGTGCCTCTATAAGGGTCAGTAAAGTGTAGTTGCGGGCTCAAAAATGGTGGTGGTAAGAATAATAATTATAGTTACTATATTATATAAAATAATTAAATAACTTTTCAAAGGCCTATGTTAGTTAATCAAAAAGATTAGGATAGAAAAATCGGTTACTGGTTCTCAACGATGTCAAAGATTCCGAGGTCGAACAATAATCCAAAACGTGGTTTGATTGAATCCGTTGAAATAAAGTTCTAACGAATAGAAGTTCGGGTAACGAATAAAGTTGTTGGATCACTAAAATTGTTTTGTTTCCGTGAGCGTTAATTATTCTCTCAGTTCACACATTCACGACAGTCAGTCCAGACATTTACAAACAAGTAGTTGGCGGCCTAACCTAAACGAAAGCTCGATTTAGACTATCGATAGAAACCGTGTCAGTTCGACCATTCATATCCAAAACGAGGTATTCAGGTTTATACTCAATAACTCTGTATGGTACAAGATAGGTTGTTTGGAGTGGTTTATAAACAGAGTCACGTCGCACAAATCAAAATCTCACGTATCTTCTTGACTTACTTGAATTATTCCTGTGAGCTCCTTTTGGAGCATAGGGCTGCAACAACGCCACGCCAGCGAACTCTGTCCTGGGCTGCTATCCTCAGCTGAGCCCATGTCATTCCGGCATCCTTCGCTTCACTCACGACTGATCTTCTCCACGATTGCTTGGGTCGTCCCACTTCGTCATCTGACATAGATGGTAATTACTGGCAAGACAGAACGAGTTTACCAGGATGGCACAAGGTAGCTCCAAAAACTAATTCAGCGGCTGAGCATTGCATGTCTTTTTAATAGTAGCGCTAATTCCAAGAAGAACAGGTAAATTCTCTGTCCATCTATTTGGATCGGGTTGACAAGCTTAAAATGCCTTGAGCTTCCGATGGAATTGTTCACATTCGATAGGGGTGGTAAGCGGTGGTTTGGATTTGCCGATAGCCAAGGTGTAGTGTCAAATCTCGGAACAAAGTCGATTGAAACTTGGCGCCACGGTCGGTTGTGATTATAGATGGCGAGTGCTGCAGTCTCTAAGCATGTGTTTTTGATCGGAACAGAAATCGGCCAACGAGTAAAGCGATAAATCGCTGTTAGGATGAATGAATGTCCGTTTGATTATTTCATAGGATCGACGACGTCAAGATTCACATGAGAGAATAGACTGTTTGGATGCCTAAATGGGAGGTTAGGTGTGATAGTATGTCGAAATATTTTGTTCATTTGACAAGGAATGCAATGCTGAACTTAGGTTCATATATCCTTATTCATGGACAGCCAAACGAAACGCTCTGCTATTAGCCTCACTGTAGTGCACTTTTCAGTATGAGACATCGAATGGAATTGATTGGAAATGGCACGACGTAGAGAAGAAGGAACAAGCGGTCTAGCTTTTCCTATCAAAGTCACACGTCGACAAGGCATCGGCCTTGGGTGACTAAATTTCCTGAAAATTCAAGGATCGACACTTAGCAAGTTTGGTTGTATCAATCTCACTTCGATGGTTAGCTACAAGGGAGAGATCGAATCGTGTGCCTGCAGACAAAACAGAAATGTCGGGTCCTGATAAAGCATCGGTAACCAAGTTTGCCTCTACTTTGACGTAACGAATATCATTAGAGAAATGAAAAATGTAATTCAAGTTTCTGATCTCGCGCGGCGAATGACGATCGAGATTAGAATGCAGAGCAAATGTTAGCCGTGTGTGATTCGTATAAAAAAGTAATTCACTGCCTAATGTGCTGTAGCGGATTTGTGCCGGATTAAGGTTTTGCAAAAAATGCCAATGGTCAGACTGTGTTCTTATGGTGTTGTTGTAAAACATCTCCTACAGCCAATTTGGAGGCATCGGTCGTCAATGATAAAGGAAAGTTCTGGTCTGAGTTAATGAAGGACAGTTCGGTGGCACTGCAAAGAGCCTTTTTAGATGCTTAAAAGCGTCAAATGCTTCTGGCGAAAAATGAAGTGAGTTTGACTTACAGTAGAGCAAAGCGCTCAGATGTCCGATGATTTTTGTTTTGTTTAGGATGTAACGGCGGTAATAAATGGTCATACGGATAAAACGGTGCAACCGAGTTAACATTGTTGGAAAAGAAAAGTAGGAAATCGCTTAACGTTTTTCAGGATGAGGTGTGATACCAGATTGAGTGAAGCGATTACCGAGAAAATCCAGAGTGGTTGTAATAAAAAAGCATTTACTAGTGTTGATTTCGATCCAGTAATTTACGAAACGCTCCAAAACAAAACAAAGATGTGTGGCGTGCTCCTCTGGAGAGTTGCTGGCAATTAAGACGTCGTCGATGTATGCGTAAGCGAATGGCAAGCCTCGCAGGACTTCGTCCTAAAATGCTGGAAAGTCTGTGCAGCATTTCCCATACCAGAAGTCGTTCGAGTGAATTCGTATAAGCGGAATGGAGTTGTGACCGTCGTTTTAAGAATGTCTTCCTCGGCTACCGGGATGTAGTAGTGAGCACAACCAAGGTCAAGCTCAGTAAGAATAGTTGTGACAGGAAGGTTCAAATGAATATCGTGGATATGTGGTACAGGGTATCTGTCTAGCACCGTTCGGTTGTTAAAAGCGCGGCAATCATCACATGCATTCTAGTCATCTGAGGTCTTCTTGGAAACCATATGTAATGGTGACATCCATGAGCTGGAGAAAGGGCGAATGATTCCAAGCTCTAGCATATGCTCTAACTCGGCTTTTGCAATTTTCAGTTTGGAAGGTTTAAATGAGATGGGTGGTACGCTAGTGAAGATGCGGTGTTTCACAGAGTGGGTCACTATGTCTGTCGGTCGTGTAGGTTGCATGATGGTTGTGAATTCCTGCATCATAGTACTAAATGTTGGAGTGTCTGGAGTAACATGATTGACAGCAGAGGAAATGGCACTAGTAGTGATGCCTTACACCTGTAGACAGGTTGCCGTATCCAGTAATCTTCTCTGTTTTACTGCGACAGTAAGACCGATGTGAGATAAAAAGTCGATACCGATGATGGGGCAATTAGCATTAGCGATGATAAACACCCAAGGGAATCAGCGTCTTAGTCCTACATTGAGGGTTAAAATGCTTTGGCCGCAAGTGTCATTTGCCGCCTGAAGCTTGTAGGACGACCGTTTTGAGGAACTTGCTGCTGGAGATATGACGCTAAATTCAGCGCCAGTATCGACTAGGAAACGTAGGCGACTTGATTTGTCTTTAACATAGAACAGACGACTCTGATTTGGTGGACAGGGTACATTTGTCGCCGTTACTGGCTGACCCTTGATTTTGAAAGTTTTGAACATGACAAAATGCGTTTTGAGGCTTTATCCCCATATCTCTTGTGGTAAACACATATGCGCTAAGATATTCTCGATGGTCGAGATTTAGATATTGAGCGTGGTCGATTGGAAGATTTCGACAAAAGCGAGTTTACCACAAGAGTCAGTTCAGCGGCTTGTTTTTTTGATTCCGAACATCGAGAGTGCGAATTGATTGGTGAGCCCGACAAATCGCAATTTGTTCCATTTACGGTACATTCGTGTTTGTCTATTTCCAGTATATTTTTGGAGTACTCACATAGTACCCCATCATGCGCTATTTTTTAAGTAAAGTTTCCCCCATTCAACAGTCACAACATATTTTATGCACATTACCAGCTTACATTGCATCTAATCCCCGTCATTCCGTCAAATCGAAGCCTCTTTTCGTATATATAACATCACTGATCAAGCTATTATGGTTTTACATGTGATGTGCTTACTCTCACTCGATTTAGCCGAAGAGGTCAGTGACATAATTCATGTCATGCCGGAGAACGGTCCATACAAAAAGTTGAAATCCGCATTGATAAAAAGAGTTGGTATTTCCGAGCAACAAAAGCTCGACACCTTGTTCTCGCAGATGGAGCTTTGCGATAGAAAACCTTCTCAACTCCTTCGTCATATGAAGGAACTATTTGGCGGCAGTAAAATGGACGGAAGTATTTTTAATCAGATGTGGTTAAAGAAACTCTCATCTGGCACACGCCAGGTTCTAGCTTGTTTAAATACCTACGTATCATTCTGAAAACTAGCACAAGTGGCTGACAAAACGGCTGGAAGCAAAGAAAGCCGTCCAAATTACGGTAAAGTCTGCAACTAAGTATATTTTAGACAATGGCGAGAAAGCCAATTCTGACGCTAACAAGACAGCAGCATTGCTGGATGGTTTCCAAATCGTACATAAAATGGATAGCAGTGATGCGATCCACTCAGCACAGAAATAGGTGCCTCTTTAAGCGATGTAGTTTTTGCGCAGAATATGTCGCTCTGGTCCTACCAAATCTAAACTGAAATAAATCTACCGGACCTGACAATGTGCATCTGAAAATTGTAAATGAAATATTTAAGTTACTAGCCGAGCCTCTCTGTATATTATACAACGAATCGCTTGCGAGTGCGTCCTACCAGATGACTGAAAGAGAGCCATTGTCGTACCCATTGCAAAGGGAGGCTGCGCAATCACAGTTAAGAATTTCTAGCCGGTAAGCTTGACTAGTGTTTCATGTAAAACCTTGAGAGACTTATCAGGAATCGGCTGTGCGGGCACCTAGTGTACAATTCATCATCATGCTCGGATCAGCATTGCTTTCTTGAAAGAATGTTGTGTCTCTCGAATAGTCTAAGCTTTTTAGATACAGTATTCAAGACACTGGATGAAGGCGAACGGTTAGTCACATGTTCCTAAGGGTGATGTTCGCGGCCTAATGCCTATCTGGTAAGCCTCACGACTGGATAACCAGTTTTCTTCGTGATAGATCTTTCAGGTCCGTGTAGGCGATACTAGCTCTGAATTCGCAAAACCTACCTTTGGTGTCCCAAACTGTTCAGTACTATTCCCAATAATCTTCCTGATGTTCGTCGATGATCTGGTTTCGCAGTTGTCTTGTCCCTGCTACATGTTTACTAATTATGTAAAATTCACTGGATCCAATGATCACGGTGATTAAATGGTCGCAGGATTATGATCTTCCTCTGAACTATAGTATATGTCATCTGTTGTCTGCAGCAGTCGACAAAATTAGACTAACTGCAAATAGCTGTATGATCGAATTTAAATCGATTCAGAGGGTTATTAATTTAGGTATAATCGTAACAGCGGACTTCCAATAGGCTGAAAAATGTGCCTCAGCTACACAACGAGTTAAATTATAACATTTTAGGCTTAAATATATTCTGATATATAGAACGCCGAAAGTGTTCATCCCCTTATATACGGCTATTGTCAGGCCCCTCCTTTGTACCCACTCCAAGGAGTCGCATTTGCCTTCAGACTGAGGAAATGCAACAGGTAGCCCATGTTCCAACAGAGGACGAACATACGCAGAGTAAAATATCTTGAACATTTGCGGGGTAATGGTCGCAAATGAACACCGAATCGCCAGAGCATTCTGGTAGTGCTGCTTATTCTCCAACAAGTGTCAGCATTTGATTTCAAGAAATCCATAACCAGAATCCTAAAGTCCTTTTCGATCGTCACCGCGCTTATAGGCTTGCCTCCAAGAAATTATTTACCACTAGTGTCATCAGAGTATATGCGTATGACCACTGACTTGTCTTCATTTATAAACAGTGACCAGCGATTTGTTCAGCTGGCTAAGTCATCCACTGCTTGTTGCAGTTGATTGTGGCCATCGCAGGAACTGACAGATGCCCCCAGTTTAGGATCATCCGCGAATAAAATACAATCGATAGCTACCGCGTCCGGAATAACATTCACGAACATTTTGAATAACAATGGGCCAAGGATAGGTCCCTGCGGCACTCCGGAGCTTGCTATCATCTCTGAAGACAAAACTCTATTCACCTCTAACGGTTTTGACGCTCTGAGATGAATACCGGGAATGCCTTAATCCCAAACCCTCTAGCTTAACGAGCAATCGGCGGTGGGGCACGCGGTCGAACGCTTCACTGAAGTCGATAAAAATGACATCGACCGCTTGACCATTCAAAGCACACCAACTTTCTCGCACCAGGAGCAGATTACTTACGCATGTGCGATATTTGGTGAATCCAAGTTGTTGTGGCCACCAACGCCCACACCCAAAAAGAAAGTGCTCTATTTTCCTTTTGTTCAACTTCTCTAAAATTTTACAGATCACAGAAGTCAATGTGACCGGCCTGTAATTAGCGGAACTACTAAAGTCCCCACTCTTAAACATGGGTTTAACAATACCCTGTTTCCATTCTTGTGGTAAGACCCCTAATGTTACAGATTTCTTAAACAACCTGACCAGCGGAACGCACAACACTTCGAAATGTGCTCGTTAAACCAACGGATAAATACCATCTGGTCCTGGCGCGGATTGTGTGTCTAACAGGAGTTCCAACGGAAGTCTTACCGTCTCTACATCTACATCAAGATCAGACAGGACCTCACTGTTATTAGAGACGGAAGGGGATCGCTTTCTCCGAGACAATACACGGAGGCATATTGCTAAGCCATGGCCTCAGCTTTCAAACCATCCTCAGTAATGCCTACCCATTAGTATCTATCAAATTGAGAATAAAGAGCGACGCCTTTGTGGGCCGACGAATGTCTCTGAATAGCCATTTTGGTGCACAAGTAGACTCGTCAACCAATCGCTGCTTGTACAACATACGTTACCCGCGTTTCAATGCGCGCAAAGGTTTCTAGCTTGCCGATAATTGTCATAGTTTACGAATCGATCCCAAATCAGAACAATACGTCAATTTACGCTGTGCTATATTGACAAAGACTATGAAAAAGCAAAATATAACAAACCTCAACGGTAATCGAATACAGGTTTCAATGCAAACCCAACGCGTCCAATAAACGGAAGTCAAACAGCTCAGTTGAGAGCACTAAAAATTACCGTTTTCCAATAACGGTAAACAGAGGTAACGGACAAATCAAATTGTGCGGAAGCCAAAGTGCAGTTAAACAAAGGAAAAATGTTCGGGAAAGAAAACTCACAGATTTAACATTTAGTTTAAATGGTATTTTCAATTTAAAGAACAAACAAAAAATATCACGGGAAAACTATGACACAAAAAACTTGATAAGGAACACGGGTGTAGGGTGGGAACAAATGTCTCCAGTTCGTTTGATCTTGCTGGACCGAAAGAGGAATTTTCAAGACATCAACGCGGATTCATACACCGCCCACCAAAATTCCTCCAAATCTGAAAAGCAAGTAGAGACACAAACACTGAACTGCGGGGCTCTCCTCTACCTGGCTACCCGACCCGTGTACCTGCGCGACCCATGACAGCGACTCGACGATCAAATGTTTGGTGGTATCTCTGGAGTTGGCAGACCCGAAGACCCGCCTCCCACCTAAGACATTTGCCTTCAATGTAATCAACGTTCGTCTTCGCATGCAACCGGCAGACTGAATGCTTGGTGGTATTTCTGGGGTCAGCAGATCCGAAAACCCGCCTCCCACCTTAAGCACCAGCCCCCGGGCCCGACACCCCAGGTACACCCTATTCCACACCCAACCGCTACACTACTCGGTCCCCTCAAGCAAACATAGCTTCCTAACGTCACGCTCCAAGATTCCTGCGGATGAGCGCACGGTGACTCTTCGAACTAATCCATCTCCACTATCGTTACATTCGAGCACCAAACATAGCGGCCACTTTTCCTTTGGGACTTGGTCACTTACTAGCAGTACGACATCGCCTTTCTTCAAGTTTCTCTCTGGCTTTAACCATTTTTGCCTTCTTTGCAAGGTTGGGAGATACTCCTTGATCCATCGATTCCAAAAGATCCCAGTGAGATAATTCACTTGCTTCCACTGACGCGTATACCGATCACGTAAACTAGCATCAGAAGGGATCCCCATGTTGCTTCCCATCAACAGAAGATGGTTTGGAGTCAGAGGTCCATCGTCGCGGCTATCCAATGACGGTGGCACCAAATGTCGATCATTCAATATACGTTCTGCTTCGCACATAAAAGTATGCAAACTTTCGTCCGTCAACGTCTGCGCATTTACTATGGCGTTTAAAATATTTCTGATTGAACGCACCATACGTTCCCAAACGCCGCCTCTATGGCTAGAACTAGAGGGGTTAAAGTGCCATTGGATATGATGAACAGCCAGACGATTAGCGATCACGTGGTTATCGAGCCTTTGAATGTGCTCTTTCAGCTCTCGAACGGCCCCTACAAAATTCGTGCCATTGTCGCTGTAAATCTCAACGGGTTTTCCTCGCCTGCTAACGAAACGCATCAGTGCCATGATGAATGAATCTGTTGTGAGCGAGTGTGCAACTTCAATATGCACCGCTCTAACACCTAGACAAGTGAAG
>JACCGJ010007609.1:0-37570 GCA_013407085.1 Atriophallophorus winterbourni
GAAAGATCAATTATTCAATGAAACTTCGCAAAGATATGCTCATGTTGCTTGTACGCTCATCAGCAACCGCGTTGTTATACATTACACGATGCTCAAAAATGTCAATTCCATTCCATTCCATTTTAATGGTCTAAAATGCATATTGCTTCACACATAACCACAGAATAAAATGGGGACTATGAGAAATGTAACAAGCACAAACGGGATTTGGTTGCTTACCGAGCAGTTCAAGAATCAGGTTAAACTTTATTAGGCAAAAAATGTTTTCGATTGGATGGAGGACAAATGTATATGCACGGGTCAAGATGTATAGTTTTCATCGATGCACGGGTTAAGGGTCAAAAGAACATCAAGAATTCTCTTGAAAATCTGGTAATGTGTTGAGTTTAAAAAATAATCGCGTAGATCGTTTCAAGTAAAACAAACTTGCATGGCAAACAAGGAGATCAGATCGGTTGGACGACCACAATAGTTGTTGCTGGCTCATTCCCGACTGGTCGGGCATGACGCTACTCAAATGTGCCAGTCTGGAGAGACATTCATGAAGACTTAATCGCGATCGGTAAAACGGGGGTTGGTAGCTCAGGCCGTAGGGCATGAGACTACAATGCTGAAGGTCCTGCGTTCGAGTCAGACCCGAGACAGGATATGCACTGCTGATGAGCTCTAATAAGGGCGAAACTCGAGTCCAGTGCTTCCAATGTGGACCGTTGTGATAAGCTTTGTGAATATTTCGAAAGACTTGATACTAATGAGTAGACACAAAACATAAACAAATGTCGTCTACAGTTGAGTCGCAAGTGAGAAACAGTTAGAATAAATGTTTGCGATTTGTCTTAGAATAAAGAGAGCATTGTGGAGGGTGATTTGCGGTATTAAAAATATTGTAAACAAAAATCAAATCACCTCGGAGACGACGATGTGGATAATCGAATATATTCAGGGTTTTGATTCGCTATTGTATGCACTCCGGCTGAGTCCGGCGACAAGATTGGTAGGTGGATGGGGTATACTTTGTGAATTCGCAACATCTCTTTTATGCCATGGCGACCATGCTTGAACTGCATATTCCATCGTGAAACTTATCCACGTATTTATAATGCGGGAATTGTCTGTTTTGCGAACCTACAGAAAATTCTCTTCAGGTTGTTTCCTATTAACACACTTTAGTGCTTTTGTTACATGGTTCATTAGAGGCTCTGTGTACAAACAAAAATACTGGAACTCCACATATTTTCCAAGGTTTAACATGTGACACTTTTGAAAATTGAAAAATAGGCGATATTTTATGGACCACAAGTGGAGATTGTCCAAATCCTTCTGGAACAGTTCGCAGTCTTCCGTGTTATTTATCCTCAACCACACATTTATGTCGTCCGCGAACAGTACGATCTAAATTTAATAAAAGCCGGTATGTTATTGGCTACAAGTGAGAAGAGGATTGGTCCGATGACCGATCTCTGTGGCACTCCACTTGTCACGGCTATCGACTTCAATAAAGCACCGTCCACAGAGATTTGAACAAGCCGATCAGTCAGGTAATTTATTAACCTGACTAATAATCTGCCAGTGATACCAAAACGTTTCAGTATCTGAAAGAGTATACTGTGGTTCGCGCCGTAAAATTCTTTCGACATATCGAGGTGGGGTCCCCAACATCTACTGCTCGAGACCAATCGTCAAGGGTAAGGAAAAGGTTAGCTAAGCAGGAGTAACCCATTCTAAAAGCGTGTTGCGCTCCCGAAAATAGCTTACTTCCTTCAAGGTATTCGCTCAGTTTGTTCTTCACAATCCTTTCGAGCACCTTGGATACGGCGGACAACAAGTTACCAGGCCCTAAATTTGCGGACTTTGAACGCGCCCAGACTTTGAAAATCGGAGAGATTTTACCTGCTTTGTGACAACAATTCGTAGAATAACTGATTCAGAGGTCCGCATCGAAATTGGGCACATTGTTTCAGTATAATGCTGGGAATTTTTATAAAAACCAGGGGATTTTCTGAGATTCAACGATAGTAGAGTTCCCAGCACCTCTTCTTTGGTAATGGTTATTGTGTCCAATGATACAGGATGCGATATCTCTGGATCCAGTTGTATATTCACGCTTTCCTTCGGACAAAATACTTTAGCATAATAATTTACTAGAACATCCGCGGTGTCAGCTGCATTTGTGGTCATTCCAGATTGCGTCAATAAGGCCGTAACTCCTAGGTTCATTGAACACTGCTTGTTCACCATCTGGTAAATTAGCTTTCGATTCCGCTGCTTCTTAGACATTATCTCAGCTTGATACTGTATTTTGTCTTCAGTAATAAGTTGAATAACGTGGTTCCTAATTGTTTGAAAGGTCTCCCATATGATTTCGTTGGTTAACCGGCGACGGTTTTTGCAAGCTATATTTCGCATTTCAATTCATTTCCAAGTGCGACTGTGAAGTTTCCACACTGTTTAGGTTAGAATGCTGAGTTAGAGTAGATATTTCGGTTAAGCTTGGCCAAAATGTTGGACCTCTGCTCTTTTACTACGATGCCTTTAATTTGCCAATCGTTAATCAAACTTAGAGCGTTTGATAATTTAGATAGGCATACCTTTCTGATGATTTTTGTTGTATCGTTTGTTCGCTCTGCTCGACATAGGTAATCAAAATTCAGGACCAAATGGTTGCTCGAACCTAGCGGACAATCGTATGTAATGTTTTCGACAGAGTCTTCTTTAGTTGTCAATATCAGGTGGAGCATTGAAGGCAAATCTGTCCCTCTGTATCTTGTATTGTTTTCCACGTGATTTTTAAAGGAATTTCTTCAAAAAGCTTCTGGAAGATGGCAGCATTGCAGGTTGAGTAATTTTGTTACTCTTCAGCATGTTAAGCCGATTAAATTCTTCAAGATTCTGTTATGATATTCCGAGGCAATTAAGCGTAGCTTGTCGAGTTGTTGTTGTTGTTGGCCTCCTTCGGTCGATGTCGACCATGGATGTACATCAAAATCGCATGAATTTTAGTGTTCTAAAGCTCTTTGAATGACTAAGCAGTCCGATTCGGGGGAACAATCTCTCCCACAGCTGTTGCAACAATAGTCAGAACTCGTTTGTAGGGCGTCAGTTGCACGCCAGCGGCGTGATCTGCGTTAAGCAGCCAAGAGCTGTATCTGCTCCTCCACAGCTTGCAGACGACCCTTTACAAAATGCCTCCAAAGTGAGCGGTCAAGAGCAAGTTCTTCCCAACTCGTTGGGTCAATGTCAAGAGCTTTCATATCTCTTTTGCAAACATCTTTGTACCGCAAGTGCGGTCTGCTCAATAGTCGACTTCCTAATTGCAACTCACCATTGAGTAGATCTTTCGGAATACGACCATTTTCCATTCTATAGACATGATCAAGCCACCGCTGGCGGCGCTGACGTAATAGGGTAAACATTCTCTGTAGACCAGCTTTTGAAAGCACTTCAGCGTTATTCACTCTGTCCATCCACGATATGTTCAAGATACGATGGATGCTTCGTAGATGGAAAGCATTCAGCTTCACTTCGTGTCTTGCGTGGGTGGTCTAGGTTTCACTTCCGTACAGTAAAGCATTCAGTACGCATGCGCTGTATACTATCATCTCTGTCTTTACACTCAGCTTGCGGTTACCCCAAACACGAGAGTTCAATCGGGACAAAATGACAAGTGCTCTGTTAATCCGCTAATCAATCTCCGTGTCTAGCGATAGATTATCCGCAATGGTTGATCTAAGATATGTGAAATGATGTACTGTTTAAATCTGACAGTTTCCAACAGTGATGATTTAAGACGATACAGTCCCTTGACCAAGGACTTTGGTCTTGCTCATGCTGATTTTCAGCCCAAAGTCTTTGCATGCCGACGAAAAACAGTCCATTAGCGACTGGAGGTTTTCTTGAGAGTGAGCAATAATAGCTGCATCGTTGGCAAACAAGAGGTCACGGATTAGCACATTTTGTGCCTTGTTTTGTGCTCTCAACCTGTTCAGGTTGAAAAACTTGCCATCACTTCACGTGCGTAGGAAGATGCATTCTGTCCTCGTCCTTAAAGCGTGCTTCAGAAGCAGAGCAAACAAAATGCCGAAAAGCGTGGAAGCAAGAGCAAACCATTGTTTGACGCCTCGGCGAACTTCAAAAGCTTTTGAACGGAAACCGCTAAAATTTACTGAACCCTTCATGCCTAAGTGGAATGAAATAACGAGTTCGAGCATCCTCAGGGGGCAGCCTATCAGATGAAGCAATTTGAAAGACCCTCCCTGCTGACGTAGTCGAATGCCTTAGTTAAATCAATCAAAAACAGCGTATAATGGCATACGCTGGTCCCGACACTTTTCATGAAGTTGTCTCGGGGAGAAGATCATGTTATCGGTTAATCTTCCCTTGCGAAAGCCACATTGAGAATCAGAGCAAATTCTATCAGATAAAACTTGTAGCCGGACCCGTAAGACTTTAGCAAACAATTTGCCTACAACATTCAGAAAGTATATTCCTCTTTCATTGTTGCAGTCGCCTCTATCACCCTTATTCTTAAATAGTGTGATTATCTTTGTGTCTCGCATTTTTTGTGGGACACACTCCTCCCGCCAGCACCAATGAAGCAAATCGTGAAGCGGTTGTAATAATGCTGCTCTACAGCAGTTGATGAGCTCAGGTGGAACTTCGTCGTTACCAGGGGCATTCCCATTCGCCAAGCGGTCGATTTCCATATTGAGCTTATCAAGAGTAGGGGGTATTTAGATATTCAATGGTCAGCAACCGCTCGATATTTTCAAATACATGCGGCAAAACCGTAGTCTTCCTAGGGTAGAGAAAGAAGAAGTGCTCTACTCATCTTTCCATCTGTTGATTTTGTCGACAATCGGGTTACCAGATACAGACTTCATGGTAGCCGTTTTAGTTTGTTTGGACCAATGGCTATCTTTATCCTATCATACATACCGTAAAAAATTTCCAGTATTCACTGCTTTTTGGATATTGATGCTAATTTAAGTCCAATAGTTATTTGCACATCGTCTCGCATTCTGTTGGACCTTATTTCTAGCTGTCGAGTAGATTCGTATTATACAATTCCGGGGCTGATGGTGGACGATAAATTACGCCGATTGTGCTACCTTTGCCTGTAGTCGTTGTCAACAAGCACCATAGCATGTCCTGAAGCACCAAGTCGAAATCCGTGAGATCTCTGTATTCGAGTCTCCGATCATAATAGAGAGTCACACGTACTTCACGTGATGCACGGTCTCGGTGGAGCAGTGACATGCCAGCAATCTCTAACTCACAATCGTGGATTTCCGTGTTTAGCCAAGTTTCGGTAATGGCGATTACCCGAGGTCGTTTTCTCGCGTACCTAGCGACAAGTTCGGCAAATTTGTTAATCAAGCATTGGGCATTGGCATAGAAGCACCCAATAACAGTTTTTTTTAGTAAAAATGGATGGTGTCGTGTGATGACATAAGCACTCAAGAAGTAATTGCACGCAAAGTAACGAATAATATCTTCAGATTATAAATAGAAACGAATGTCAATAAATAAAACGGAATATTTATAAGTGTTACTTACTATACACACAATTTCTCCTACTGTATCCTTAATTTGATGAATCTCTGCAGTATTTGAATAATCGAATTATGTCCAACCTGTACTAAACCCAGAATTAGCAAACATAATAAGCAACTGATCACACAGTATATACGATTATTGCGCAGTTAAGTGATTGATGGCGAATTATAAAATTCACATGAATAAACAGGCATTGGTAGTCCATAGTACAATGATGACATCCGCCGCAGTTTGCGGATGAATCCCAGAAAATCCCCTGGTTTTCATAAAATTTACCAGCATTATACTGAAACAATGTGCCCAATTTCGATGCGGACATCTGAATCAGTTATTCTACGAATTGTTGTCACAAAGCAGGTAAAATCTCTCCGATTTTCAAAGGCTGGGCGCGTTCAAAGCCCGCAAATTTCAGGCCTGGTAAATTGTTGTCCGCCGTATCCAATGTGCTCGAAAGGATTGTGAAGAGCAAACTGAGCGAATACATTGAAGGAAGTAAGCTATTTTCGGGAGCGCAACACGATCTTAGAATGGGTTACTCCTGCTTAGCTAACCTTTTTCTTACCCTTGACGATTGGGCTCGAGCAGTTGATGTTGGGGACAACACCCATGTATGTTACCTCGATATGTCGAAAGAATTCGACGGCGCAAACCACAATATACTCTTTCAGATGCTGAAATGTTTTTGTATCACTGGCAGACTATTAGTCAGGTTAATAAATTACCTGACTGATCGGCTTGTTCAAGTCTCTGTGGACGGTGCTTTATTGAAATCGGTAGCCGTGACAAGTGCAGTGCCACAAAGATCGGTCCTCGGACCAATCCTCTTCTCACTTAAAGCCAATGACATACCGCTTTTATTAATTTAAGATCGTACTGTTCGCGGACGACATAAATGTGTGGTTGAGGATAAATAACACGCCTATTTTTCAATTTCCAAAAGTGTCACATGTTAAACCTTGGAAAATATGTGGAGTTCCAGTATTTGTGTTGGTACACACAGCCTCTAGTGAACCATGTAACAAAAGCACTAAAGTGCGTTAATAGGAAACAACCTAAAGAGAATTTTCTGTAGGTTCGCAAAACAGACAATTCCCTGCATTATAAATACGTAGATAAGGTTCACGATGGAATATGCAGTTCCAGCGTGGTTGCCATGGCATGAAAGAGATGTTGCGAATTCGCAAACTATACCTTATCGACCTACCAAACTTGTCGCCGGACTCAGCCGGAGTCGATACAATTAGCGAATCAAAACCCTGAATATATTCGATTATCCATATCGTCGTCTCCGGGGTGATTTGATTTTTGTCTACAATATTCTTAATACCGCAAATCACCCTCTGCAATGCTCATTTTATTCTAAGACAAATCTCAAACATTTATTCTAACTGTTTCTCACTTGCGACTCAACTGTAGACGACATTTGTTTATGTTTTTGTGTCTACTCATTAGTACCAAGTCTTTCGAAATATTCACAAAGCTTATCACAACGGTCCACATTGGAGGCACTTGACTCGAGTTTCGCTCTTATTAGAGCTCATCAGCAGTGCATATCCTGTCTCGTATCTGACTCGAACGCAGGACCTTCAGCATTATAGTCTCATTCTATACGGCCTGAGCTACCGACTCCCGCTTTACCGATCGCGATTAAGTCTTCATGAATGTCTCTCCAGACTGGCACATTTGAGTAGCGTCATGCCCGACCAATCGGGAAGGAGCCAGCAACAACTATTGTGGTTGTCCAACCGATCTGATCTCCTTGTTTGCCATGCAAGTTTGTTTCACTTGAAACGATCTACGCGATTATTTTTAAAACTCAACACATTACCAGATTTTCAAGAGAATTCTTGATGTTCCTTTGACCCTTAACCCGTGCATCGAAGAAAACTATACATCTTGACCCGTGCATATACATTTGTCCTCCATCCAATCGAAAACAATTTTTGCCTGTTAAATTTTTACCTGATTCTTGAACTGCTCGGTAAGCAACCAAATCCCGTTTGTGCTTGTTACATTTCTCATAGTCCCCATTTTATTCTGTGGTTATATGTGAAGCAATATGCATTTTAGACCATTAAAATGGAATGGAATTGAATTGACGTGTTTGAGCATCGTGTAATGTATAACAACGCGGTTGCTGATGAACGTACAAGCAACATGAGCATATCTTTGCGAAGTTTCATTGAATAATTGATCTTTCTTTTTTTACGGAAAAGCCTCAGTTCACCAATAATAATAATAACATTTAGAAACTTCAATGATTCTGTAAGGTTCAATTCCTCAAAGTGATTCAAAGTGATTCGAAGTTTTAATGGTCTAAAAAGCATTTAGCTTAGCAATGACCATAGGATGGAGTTATGAGTTATAATAGAAAAAAGAAGAAAAGAAAATAAAGAAAGAAAAGAAAATAAAAAGAAGAAGAACAGGAAACTCATGTAGCGTAAATCGTATCAAAGTTTTGGTTTTCTCTCAAGTATTCGTCCAAATTAGCTTTAAAAATATCCAGGTTGGCTGAGTGTGTAACAATGGAGGGGAGAGTGTTCAATGTGAAGCTTACACGTACACCATACGAATATCTTCGAAAGTTCAGTCTTGGATTGGGAATAAGCACTGTAATTTCATGTTTCCGACTGGCACGGGGTGGCGAGCGTGTGAAAAGTTTGGACAACGGATGCTTAGGGACGTGCATAATGTTGTACATCAGTATGAGGTCACCTCTTAGTCGACGACAGCGAAAGTCTAAAAGATCGAGACTCCTCAAACGTTCTTCATATGGTTTAGCAGGTCGCTGGTCTCAGATAGGTGTTCATGATACGGGGTACCGACTGTTTCGAGAATCTGCTGAAAATTCGTTTTAATAACGCCAATACTTGTGACGCCTTGTTGTATTCCGCTTTCCACTGCAGTGAAGTCTTCAGACTTGAACTGGCCCAAACACACAAATCCTTCTCTTCAGTTGTCCAGACGAGTTGGTGGGACCCAAGATTGTAGTTGTAGTTCACGGTCTTTCCAATGTTTAACACCTTGCACTTTTGGAAGTTAAAGGGTAGTTTGTTTCTCAGAGACCAATCGTGCAATGTGTTTAGATCCTTCTGCAAAACTTCACAGTCGTCATTCGTACGTATGCTTCTCCAAAGCTTGATATCGTCTGCAAATAACGTAACCTTGGATTTAACACGCTCGGGAATGTCGTTTGCGTAGATCAAAAACAAAATCGGTCCGAGGACCGAACCCTGGGGCACACCGCTCGTAATTTTAAATGATTTCGATAAGGCGCCGTCAACTCTGACTTGGGCACTCCTGTCGCGTAAATAGTTTTCTAGCCAAGCAAGAAGTTTTCCTGTTATCCCGTGCAATTCAAGTTTCTGGATTAAAATACTATGATTGACGCGGTCTAAAAAGCATGCGTGGATGGAGTAACCATTGTTTACACATTCAGTCCAGTCGTTTAAGGTGAGCAAGAGATTAGATAGACATGAGTGGTATTTCCTGAAACCGTGCTGTTCAGTCGCAAGCAGTCTATTGGTTTCGAGGTGATGGGTGATCTTTTCCGCTACTATCAAATCAAATTAACCCTATTCACAAGTGACAAATAACTCATTGTAACCAAATGTATTTTTATTTGGGAAACAAACTTTCTCTAAATAGAAGATATTAATTCACTAATGCATGACGTTACCACCGATGCGAAGTGACGTGTGAAATTCGACATTTTCTCAGCACTCTTGTGTCATGGCATGAGTGGTTGAATCGATCGAAAATCAATCACCTGATCACCAACACTGGAATAAACAAATCTTTGAATTTCGTAAACGATCAAACGAAGTGGATAATGTTAACTCAAGTGGCTCTCCACTGTTGTGATCGACAGCAGTGTGGGTTTAATTTGGTGACAGCTGAGCTTTTTGAAGACTCTAACATGAGTCAACACGAAAAACTCAATGATGCGAGCAAACAAAGCACACAATTCAACCGGTGACGATTTATTCTGACAATCTACGGGTTAAACGAGCCCAAATATACAACGTTCGGCCACTGGTTTTTAAGGTTGCTTTTGAAAAGTCAATCGCAAGAGAGAACTATGCCTCGTGTTAATCTTAAAAGCTCGAATAGTTATGATAAGACGCATGAATTTCAATATTATGTACTTAGTTGCACACCTTAACATCACATGCCCTGATCGCACGACTGTTCATCTACTGGTGTAATCAATCAAGCAGAGACAGTACGGCCAGGTTCTATTACACCAATGTACAAATATGGTAGTCATTATACTCAGGCTGATTTTCGTCCTGTAAAGCCCCTTTTTGAGTCTTTCAGAGTAATTGAAAGATTGATGAGAGAGGGTGGTGTTAGACACAGGACAGAGTCCACCACATGTTTTGGTAGGGAATTCCAAAGAAATATACGGCGGAAAAATGGCGCCGACAATCAACACGGGAAGTTGGAACGTGAAGGGCTAAGGTATGTTCGCGTGTCACTTTCCCGACACACAAATCAAGTAGGTGTTTTAGTAGATCTCCTCTAGTAGCCACAATTCTATAGGTCAAAATTATGTCGCGTCGTATCCTCCTTTGGGTAAAGTCTCCTAGACTCAGACGTCGCAATCATTCGGTTTACGGAACATTAAGAAAACCCATCACCAACTTTGTTTCTCTATGATAGATTTCATCGAAGAGCGCAATATCATTTAGCAGCCAAAGCGCCCAGACCTCTACCGCATACTCCATTGTAGGGCGAAGGTAGACATTCATTATCCTTGGTAGCGTTACCAGAGAGAATCTTCCAAATATTCTTAAAAAGATACCTAACAATCTGTTGGTCCGTCGATATATATTCTGACAGTGCACTGTGCTCTTCAGGTTTCCGCTAATCCACACTGCAAGATCTTTTTCAAACGAACTCCGTACTAGGTTTTCAGTTCCCAATGGATATGTCCAAGAAACATTTTTGCCAAGATGGAGCATCTTACATTTCTGTTAGTTGAATGATATGTGTTTCATGGCCACCCAATTCGACACGCTGTCCAAATCCATTTGTAGATTCTCACAATCCTCTGCAGAACTAATTGGCATCCAAATTTTCATATTATCCGCTAACCGGACCATTTTTGGCGATATGAGTGGGAAGAAATTGTTTATGTACAACAGAAAGCGGAGCGAGAGACTCCACTGGTGGTTTTGAACGTTTATGATAGCGCTCCGTTAACTTTAACTCGGGCGTCGCAATCTGGCAGATAGTCGCACAACCATGAGAGGAGTGGATCACATATTCCCAAACGCATCAGTTTTTGAAGAAGCAAATGATTATTGACTCTGTCAAAAGCTTTCGGAATGTCTGAGTAACAGACGTGGACGCGAGAACTTCTATCCCACTTCTTCGTCCAGTCGTCTAACGCTATGAGATGATTTGTGATACAAGATTGGTGAGATCGAAATCATTCCTGCACTGGCGAAAAAAGATTATGCGGTTCAAAGTATGCAACCATTCTTTTCGAGACTATACGTTCCATGACCTTAGCAATAACAGGTTAAAGTGTGACGGGACGATAATTTGCAGCGTCAGATCGGCAGCCGCCTTCGAAGATGGGTGTTATCACGCCGGACTTCCAATCTTTTATTACCACTCCCTTAGGCAACGAATAGTTAAACAAGCTGGAGAGCGGTTCACAAAGCTGACAGTGACAGAACCTGAGCACATCCGATGTGATGCCATCCGCTCCTGAACATTTTCTTACATTTAGTTTCAGCAAATGACTTGCGACAATCACTGGATTTATCGAAATGTCACACAATGTTTCGATTCCTGTTTCGATTGAACGTTCCACTAACACCTTTGGCACGAACACTTCAGAGTAGTCAATTGCCAGAGCGTTTGCGGTTTCCAACGCTGTTTCAGTGAGTGTTTCACCATTCTGGAGCTATGTGGAATCAAGGGTTCATTACTAGCCCGGTTTGAGGATTATTTCCGCGACCGTGTCATTCGCGTAAGGGTTGATGGTGCTTTGTCACGACCTATTGCAGTAACGAGTGGGGTGCCGCAGGGATTAGTGCTTGGACCAATTCTTTTCCTGATGTATGTCAACGACCTAGCTAAACATGTTCGCTGCGAAATCCTGTTATTTGCGAATGACATCAAGCTTTGGACACAAGTTCGCACAACTGAGGATTGCAGAGAGCTTCAGCTGGACCTCGATACCTTACAAGACTGGTCATTTAAAAATGAACTACCTTTCAATGTCAGAAAATGCAAGGTATTGACTGTTGGAAGACATTTCGAATACTCCTACACCCTTGGTTCCCATATTCTTGAAAGCACTGACAAGGAGAAGGACTTGGGTGTGTGGGTGAGCAGCACTTTGAAACCGTCACATAACGTCACAGTTGTCTATGAAAAGACGGCACGAGTAATGCTACTGCTAAAACGCATGTTCGGGAGTTTCACTAAGCAAACCGTTCATCGAATAATTAATACGTAATTGAGGCTAACCATGTAGTATGCGGTTCAGGCTTAGTCACCCTGGCTACAGAAGGACATCAGCCTCTTGCAGATAATATATCATCGGACCACCAAGCTCGTACGCTGTTCGAAGCACGAACAATACGAAGATCGTATTGCAAGTCTCAATCTATTCGACTCTCGCTACCGCCGTCTTAGAGATGATTTGATACTTATGTTCAATATACTGCATACTCCCAACCATCCCCTGAATCAACTATTGACGCGACTACCACCCAGAACCAGCCGGAGTCACGACTATACTGTACATATTCCCGACTCGAGACTAAACTGTCGAAGGTACTTTTATTCTGTACGTGTATGCTTTACCTGGAACTCCCTACCCCGTAACGTTGCACATTCACCCAACTTGGATATATTCAAATCGAATTTGGACAACTTCATGTCGACCAATCCAAACAATGAAACTATATATCATGCACTATAAAAGCTTTGAACCCATTCATCGAAGTAAACCCCATCCAACCGGTTGAAAACAAATTCTGCCCTATGTATTTTACGTGATTCCTGAACTGCTCAGTAAGCAAACAAATCCCGTTTTTACTAACTATGTTATTCGTAATTCCCATATTATTCTGTGATTTTTGTAAAGCTATGTGCTATTTAGACCATTAAATTGAACTGAATTGAATTGAATTGAATGCATATAACAACAAGTAGGATATTTAATAAAAGTGTTACAGGGCAACGGGGATTGATAAATTTTGCAATGAGAATCCTCGTAAGCAAATCAAATTAACGGTATTCACAAGTGACAAATAACTCCTTGTAACCAAATGTACTTTTCTTTGGGAAACAAACTTTCACTAATGCATGACGTTACCACCGATGCGAAGTGACGTGTGAAATTCGACATTTTCTCAGCACTCTTGTGTCATGGCATGCGTGGTTGCATCGATCGAAAATCAATCAGCTGATCACCAACACTGAAATGAACAAATCTTTGAATTTCGTAAACGATCAAACGAAGTGGATAATGTTAACTCAAGTGGCTCTCCACTGTTGTGATCGACAGCAGTGTGGGTTTAATTTGGTGACAGCTGAGCTTTTTGAAGACTCTAACATGAGTCAACACGAAAATCTAAATGATGCGAGCAAACAAAGCACGCAATTCAACCAGTGATGATTTATTCTGAAAATCTACGGGTTAAACGAGCCTAAATATACCACGTTCGGCCAATGGTTTTTAAGGTTGCTTTAGAACAGTCAATCGCGAAAGAGAACTATGCCTCGTCTTAATCTTAAAAGCTCGAATAGTTATGATAAGACGCATGAATTTCAATATTATGTACTTAGTTGCACACCTTAACATCACATACCCAGATCGCATGACTGTTAGTCTACTGGTGTTATCAATCAAGCAGATACAGTACGGCCAGCTTCTATTACACCAATGAACAAATATGGTAGTCATTATACTCAGGCTAATTTTCGTCCTGTAAAGCCCCTTTTTGAATCTTTCAGAGTAATTGAAAGATTGATCAGAGAGGGTGGTGTTAGACACAGGACTGATACACGAAATTTCCTCATAACATAGATTTAAAAAAGCATACTATTGCCTAACTATCTTCAAGGATTCAAGGATTCAAGGATTTATGGTTAAAATATTTAATACTTTACAACACCACAGGATTACTTGACTTACTTGACTTATTCCTGTGAACTCTTGTTGGAGCATAGGGCTGCAACAACGCCACGCCAGCGAACTCTGTCCTGGGCTGCTATCCTCAGCTGAGTCCATGTCATTCCGGCATCCTCCGCTTCACTCATGACTGATCTTCTCCACGACTGCTTGGGTCGTCCCACTTTCCTTTTACCTTGTGGATTCCAGTCTAATCTAGGATTACGGTATGAATAAAAACATAATAAATACAATTGTGTAAAAGCAATAGATAATATTAAATGTCAAGCTCACGAATGATGTTCGTTTGTAAGTTCAAGTCCAATTTCCCTTTAAAAAATCGCCAAGAAAGGAGAGTCCACCACATGTTTTGGTAGGGAATTCCAAAGAAATATACGGCGGAAAAATGGCGCCGACAATCAACACGGGAAGTTGGAACGTGAAGGGCTAAGGTATGTTCGCGTGTCACTTTCCCGACACACAAATCAAGTAGGTGTTTTAGTGGATCTCCTCTAGTAGCCACAATTCTATAGGTCAAAATTATGTCGCGTCGTATCCTCCTTTGGGCAAAGTCTCCTAGACTCAGACGTCGCAATCATTCGGTTTACGGAACATTAAGAAAACCCATCACCAACTTTGTTTCTCTATGATAGATTTCATCGAAGAGCGCAATATCATTTAGCAGCCAAAGGGCCCAGACCTCTACCGCATACTCCATTGTAGGGCGAAGGTAGACATTCATTATCCTTGGTAGCGTTACCAGAGAGAATCTTCCCAATATTCTTAAAAAGATACCTAACAATCTGTTGGTCCGTCGATATATATTCTGACAGTGCACTGTGCTCTTCAGGTTTCCGCTAATCCACACTGCAAGATCTTTTTCTAACGAACTCCGTGCTAGGTTTTCAGTTCCCAATGGATATGTCCAAGAAACATTTTTGCCAAGATGGAGGATCTTACATTTCTGTTAGTTGAATGATATGTGTTTCATGGCCACCCAATTCGACACGCTGTCCAAATCCATTTGTAGATTCTCACAATCCTCTGCAGAACTAATTGGCATCCAAATTTTCATATTATCCGCTAACCGGACCATTTTTGGCGATATGAGTGGGAAGAAATTGTTTATGTACAACAGAAAGCGGAGCGAGAGACTCCACTGGTGGTTTTGAACGTTTATGATAGCGCTCCGTTAACTTTAACTCGGGCGTCGCAATCTGGCAGATAGTCGCACAACCATGAGAGGAGTGGATCACATATTCCCAAACGCATCAGTTTTTGAAGAAGCAAATGATTATTGACTCGGTCAAAAGCTTTCGGAATGTCTGAGTAACAGACGTGGACGCGAGAACTTCTATCCCACTTCTTCGTCCAGTCGTCTAACGCTATGAGATGATTTGTGATACAAGATTGGTGAGATCGAAATCATTCCTGCACTGGCGAAAAAAGATTATGCGGTTCAAAGTATGCAACCATTCTTTTCGAGACTATACGTTCCATGACCTTAGCAATAACAGGTTAAAGTGTGACGGGACGATAATTTGCAGCGTCAGATCGGCAGCCGCCTTCGAAGATGGGTGTTATCACGCCGGACTTCCAATCTTTTATTACCACTCCCTTAGGCAACGAATAGTTAAACAAGCTGGAGAGCGGTTCACAAAGCTGACAGTGACAGAACCTGAGCACATCCGATGTGATGCCATCCGCTCCTGAACATTTTCTTACATTTAGTTTCAGCAAATGACTTGCGACAATCACTGGATTTATCGAAATGTCACACAATGTTTCGATTCCTGTTTCGATTGAACGTTCCACTAACACCTTTGGCACGAACACTTCAGAGTAGTCAATTGCCAGAGCGTTTGCGGTTTCCAACGCTGTTTCAGTGAGTGTTTCACCATTCTGGAGCTATGTGGAATCAAGGGTTCATTACTAGCCCGGTTTGAGGATTATTTCCGCGACCGTGTCATTCGCGTAAGGGTTGATGGTGCTTTGTCACGACCTATTGCAGTAACGAGTGGGGTGCCGCAGGGATTAGTGCTTGGACCAATTCTTTTCCTGATGTATGTCAACGACCTAGCTAAACTTGTTCGCTGCAAAATCCTGTTATTTGCGAATGACATCAAGCTTTGGACACAAGTTCGCACAACTGAGGATTGCAGAGAGCTTCAGCTGGACTTCGATACCTTACAAGACTGGTCATTTAAAAATGAACTACCTTTCAATGTCAGAAAATGCAAGGTATTGACTGTTGGAAGACATTTCGAATACTCCTACACCCTTGGTTCCCATATTCTTGAAAGCACTGACAAGGAGAAGGACTTGGGTGTGTGGGTGAGCAGCACTTTGAAACCGTCACATAACGTCACAGTTGTCTATGAAAAGACGGCACGAGTAATGCTACTGCTAAAACGCATGTTCGGGAGTTTCACTAAGCAAACCGTTCATCGAATAATTAATACGTAATTGAGGCTAACCATGTAGTATGCGGTTCAGGCTTAGTCACCCTGGCTACAGAAGGACATCAGCCTCTTGCAGATAATATATCATCGGACCACCAAGCTCGTACGCTGTTCGAAGCACGAACAATACGAAGATCGTATTGCAAGTCTCAATCTATTCGACTCTCGCTACCGCCGTCTTAGAGATGATTTGATACTTATGTTCAATATACTGCATACTCCCAACCATCCCCTGAATCAACTATTGACGCGACTACCACCCAGAACCAGCCGGAGTCACGACTATACTGTACATATTCCCGACTCGAGACTAAACTGTCGAAGGTACTTTTATTCTGTACGTGTATGCTTTACCTGGAACTCCCTACCCCGTAACGTTGCACATTCACCCAACTTGGATATATTCAAATCGAATTTGGACAACTTCATGTCGACCAATCCAAACAATGAAACTATATATCATGCACTATAAAAGCTTTGAACCCATTCATCGAAGTAAACCCCATCCAACCGGTTGAAAACAAATTCTGCCCTATGTATTTTACGTGATTCCTGAACTGCTCAGTAAGCAAACAAATCCCGTTTTTACTAACTATGTTATTCGTAATTCCCATATTATTCTGTGATTTTTGTAAAACTATGTGCTATTTAGACCATTAAATTGAACTGAATTGAATTGAATTGAATGCATATAACAACAAGTAGGATATTTAATAAAAGTGTTACAGGGCAACGGGGATTGATAAATTTTGCAATGAGAATCCTCGTAAGCAAATCAAATTAACGGTATTCACAAGTGACAAATAACTCCTTGTAACCAAATGTACTTTTCTTTGGGAAACAAACTTTCACTAATGCATGACGTTACCACCGATGCGAAGTGACGTGTGAAATTCGACATTTTCTCAGCACTCTTGTGTCATGGCATGCGTGGTTGCATCGATCGAAAATCAATCAGCTGATCACCAACACTGAAATGAACAAATCTTTGAATTTCGTAAACGATCAAACGAAGTGGATAATGTTAACTCAAGTGGCTCTCCACTGTTGTGATCGACAGCAGTGTGGGTTTAATTTGGTGACAGCTGAGCTTTTTGAAGACTCTAACATGAGTCAACACGAAAATCTAAATGATGCGAGCAAACAAAGCACGCAATTCAACCAGTGATGATTTATTCTGAAAATCTACGGGTTAAACGAGCCTAAATATACCACGTTCGGCCAATGGTTTTTAAGGTTGCTTTAGAACAGTCAATCGCGAAAGAGAACTATGCCTCGTCTTAATCTTAAAAGCTCGAATAGTTATGATAAGACGCATGAATTTCAATATTATGTACTTAGTTGCACACCTTAACATCACATACCCAGATCGCATGACTGTTAGTCTACTGGTGTTATCAATCAAGCAGATACAGTACGGCCAGCTTCTATTACACCAATGAACAAATATGGTAGTCATTATACTCAGGCTAATTTTCGTCCTGTAAAGCCCCTTTTTGAATCTTTCAGAGTAATTGAAAGATTGATCAGAGAGGGTGGTGTTAGACACAGGACTGATACACGAAATTTCCTCATAACATAGATTTAAAAAAGCATACTATTGCCTAACTATCTTCAAGGATTCAAGGATTCAAGGATTTATGGTTAAAATATTTAATACTTTACAACACCACAGGATTACTTGACTTACTTGACTTATTCCTGTGAACTCTTGTTGGAGCATAGGGCTGCAACAACGCCACGCCAGCGAACTCTGTCCTGGGCTGCTATCCTCAGCTGAGTCCATGTCATTCCGGCATCCTCCGCTTCACTCATGACTGATCTTCTCCACGACTGCTTGGGTCGTCCCACTTTCCTTTTACCTTGTGGATTCCAGTCTAATCTAGGATTACGGTATGAATAAAAACATAATAAATACAATTGTGTAAAAGCAATAGATAATATTAAATGTCAAGCTCACGAATGATGTTCGTTTGTAAGTTCAAGTCCAATTTCCCTTTAAAAAATCGCCAAGAAAGGAGAGTCCACCACATGTTTTGGTAGGGAATTCCAAAGAAATATACGGCGGAAAAATGGCGCCGACAATCAACACGGGAAGTTGGAACGTGAAGGGCTAAGGTATGTTCGCGTGTCACTTTCCCGACACACAAATCAAGTAGGTGTTTTAGTGGATCTCCTCTAGTAGCCACAATTCTATAGGTCAAAATTATGTCGCGTCGTATCCTCCTTTGGGCAAAGTCTCCTAGACTCAGACGTCGCAATCATTCGGTTTACGGAACATTAAGAAAACCCATCACCAACTTTGTTTCTCTATGATAGATTTCATCGAAGAGCGCAATATCATTTAGCAGCCAAAGGGCCCAGACCTCTACCGCATACTCCATTGTAGGGCGAAGGTAGACATTCATTATCCTTGGTAGCGTTACCAGAGAGAATCTTCCAAATCAAGTAGGTCTCCTCTAGTAGCCACAATTCTATAGGTCAAAATTATGTCGCGTCGTAAAAGTCTCCTAGACTCAGACGTCGCAATCATTCGGTTTACGGAACATTAAGAAAACCCATCACCAACTTTGTTTCTCTATGATAGATTTCATCGAAGAGCGCAATATCATTTAGCAGCCAAAGTCTACCGCATACTCCATTGTAGGGCGAAGGTAGACATTCAGGTAGCGTTACCGAGAGAATCTTCCAAATATTCTTAAAAAGATACCTAACAATCTGTTGGTCCGTCGATATATATTCTGACAGTGCACTGTGCTCTTCAGGTTTCCGCTAATCCACACTGCAAGATCTTTTTCCGAACTCCGCTAGGTTTTCAGTTCCCAATGGATATGTCCAAGAAACATTTTTGCCAAGATGGAGGATCTTACATTTCTGTTAGTTGAATGATATGTGTTTCATGGCCACCCAATTCGACACGCTGTCCAAATCCATTTGTAGATTCTCACAATCCTCTGCAGAACTAATTGGCATCCAAATTTTCATATTATCCGCTAACCGGACCATTTTTGGCGATATGAGTGGGAAGAAATTGTTTATGTACAACAGAAAGCGGAGCGAGAGACTCCACTGGTGGTTTTGAACGTTTATGATAGCGCTCCGTTAACTTTAACTCGGGCGTCGCAATCTGGCAGATAGTCGCACAACCATGAGAGGAGTGGATCACATATTCCCAAACGCATCAGTTTTTGAAGAAGCAAATGATTATTGACTCTGTCAAAAGCTTTCGGAATGTCTGAGTAACAGACGTGGACGCGAGAACTTCTATCCCACTTCTTCGTCCAGTCGTCTAACGCTATGAGATGATTTGTGATACAAGATTGGTGAGATCGAAATCATTCCTGCACTGGCGAAAAAAGATTATGCGGTTCAAAGTATGCAACCATTCTTTTCGAGACTATACGTTCCATGACCTTAGCAATAACAGGTTAAAGTGTGACGGGACGATAATTTGCAGCGTCAGATCGGCAGCCGCCTCCGAAGATGGGTGTTATCACGCCGGACTTCCAATCTTTTATTACCACTCCCTTAGGCAACGAATAGTTAAACAAGCTGGAGAGCGGTTCACAAAGCTGACAGTGACAGAACCTGAGCACATCCGATGTGATGCCATCCGCTCCTGAACATTTTCTTACATTTAGTTTCAGCAAATGACTTGCGACAATCACTGGATTTATCGAAATGTCACACAATGTTTCGATTCCTGTTTCGATTGAACGTTCCACTAACACCTTTGGCACGAACACTTCAGAGTAGTCAATTGCCAGAGCGTTTGCGGTTTCCAACGCTGTTTCAGTGAGTGTTTCACCATTCTGGAGCTATGTGGAATCAAGGGTTCATTACTAGCCCGGTTTGAGGATTATTTCCGCGACCGTGTCATTCGCGTAAGGGTTGATGGTGCTTTGTCACGACCTATTGCAGTAACGAGTGGGGTGCCGCAGGGATTAGTGCTTGGACCAATTCTTTTCCTGATGTATGTCAACGACCTAGCTAAACTTGTTCGCTGCAAAATCCTGTTATTTGCGAATGACATCAAGCTTTGGACACAAGTTCGCACAACTGAGGATTGCAGAGAGCTTCACTGGACCAACTTGGATATATTCAAATCGAATTTGGACAACTTCATGTCGACCAATCCAAACAATGAAACTATATATCATGCACTATAAAAGCTTTGAACCCATTCATCGAAGTAAACCCCATCCAACCGGTTGAAAACAAATTCTGCCCTATGTATTTTACGTGATTCCTGAACTGCTCAGTAAGCAAACAAATCCCGTTTTTACTACCTATGTTATTCGTAATTCCCATATTATTCTGTGATTTTTGTAAAGCTATGTGCTATTTAGACCATTAAATTGAACTGAATTGAATTGAATTGAATGCATATAACAGCAAGTAGGATATTGAATAAAAGTGTTACAGGGCAACGAGGATTGATTAATTTTGCAATAAGAATCCTCGTAAACAAATCAAATTAACGGTATTCACAAGTGACAAATAACTCATTGTAACCAAATGTAATTTTCTTTGGGAAACAAACTTTCTCTAAGTAGAAGATATTAATTCACTAATGCATGACGTTACCACCGATGCGAAGTGATGCGTCAAATTCGACATTTTCTCAGCACAATTGTGTCATGGTGTGAGTGGTTGCATCGATCGAAAATCAATCAGCTGATCACCAACACTGGAATAAACAAATCTTTGAATTTCGTAAACGATCAAACGAAGTGGATAATGTTAATTCAAGTGGCTCTCCACTGTTGTGATCGACAGCAGTGTGGGTTTAATTTGGTGACAGCTGATCTTTTTGAAGACTCTAAGATGAGTCAACACGAAAATCTAAATGATGCGAGCAAACAAAGCACGCAATTCAACCGGTGATGATTTATTCTGAAAATCTATGGGTTAAACGAGCCTAAATATACAACGTTCGGCAAATGGTTTTTAAGGTTGCTTTTGAACAGTGAATCGCGAAAGAGAACTATGCCTCGTGTTAATCTTAAATGCTCGAATAGTTATGATAAGACGCATGAATTTCAATATTATGTACTTAGATGGACACCTTAACATCACATGCCCTGATCGCACGACTGTTCATCTACTGGTGTAATCAATGAAGCAGAGACAGTACGGCCAGCTTCTATTACACCAATGTACAATTATGGTAGTCATTCTACTCAGGCTAATTTTCGTCCTGTAAATCCCGTTTGAGTCGTTCAGATTGATTGAAAGATTGATGGCAGAGGGGGGTGTTAGACACAGGAGAAATACATGAAGTTTCCTCATAACATGGATTTAGAAAAGCATACTAATACCTAGCTAACATGTCCTTAATACTGAAGGATTACACACAAACGTTAGATGGATGAAGTTGCGTACATTCCTCTGACTTAAAGATGGATAAATCCTTTGATGCGTTGATCACTCTTTACACGCTCGCAATCGCTGACAATCGGTTTGATTGGTTCACAAGGATTTTGACTGCGTTCCAGGTGAAAGCCAGAATAGACGCCTAATTCTCAAGAGATATTTGAGCCACAAACTGAGTCCCAAAATGTTCCATACACGGTCCAACAACGCTCGTGATGTATATAAATGATCTCAAGATATAAATTTGGGATAAACTTGATCTTTTCACTAACCCTAATGACCATTCAAACCTGAATAAGCTTCATCAGATGTCAATGCTCAATAAGATGCCCTTGATTTTATTCGGAAATGTTAAAAATTGAAAACCCTTCCAGTAGTCACGCGGACATGGTAATTTCACACTTGGTTGGACTATATCGTAGAGTGACTTTGGCTTGAAAAAGTAGAGCGAGGCCCTATATATGGGTGCAAGCAGCGTACTCTCCTCACTCAGAAGAAATTTTCGGAAGTTTTTCAAGCCTTTCATGAACCAAGTTAGTCAATGTGCACATACAACCAGTAATATAGGGTACAACACTAATAATGACCTGACGTGCGGTTGGATATTTTTAGCTTCGATACTTTTGGATATAACTTTCAAACTTTTTATCGATCAGTGTGATTTTCGGAAATTTCGCTGAAAGATTGCTTCGAAGGATCTATTCATACAAGAACTACCTATATACGACTTGCCGTTTGTTCATTTATTTCGCTTCTATGTTTCTGTTGTCAAATTTACCCATCGGTGTTTGCCACTGGCTGGAACCACTCGGAAGAATACACAAAGTGCAGTCAAATTCATAGCAAAATGCTCAAAGGGTGTCTGATAAATCGCAGCTAAATCTGGTGACAAAATATACTTAGACCTCGTCACTTCACGCCAACCCCATGCAATACCACATCAACCAAGCCTGGCCGTATCGATTTTCTAATCGCTTTGACTGTACGTTTGGTTGACCCCGTGATAATACAACAAACAAGAAGCTCATTTGCATGCATTTTCATCACACACACCTCACGACCGGTTTCGTGCTGTTTGAACTCATCAGCTAGGGGCATTATGATCAGGATCCGCATACGCGTGGAGTGTGTGATAGAAATGCATTCAAATGAGCTTTTTTTGTTCATGGTCCTGGGTTTAAACCCAGTCTATTTGATTGTGGGCTCATGTGATTGAACAGGTTGGGCGTACAAACCTTATCCAAAATTGGCATACAAGCGCAACTTGGTAAACATTATTCCACTGTATCATGCTCATGCGGATCCTGATCATACTTTCCCGACCTGTTCGCGAACCATGTGTCGTATGTGAGAAATGGTAAAGTCAAATCTGTCACGCGTCGCAACTGCTTAAACACGTGTCACAGAAAATGTGACAAATCCTTGACCGCAGAAGCGATGAAAACATTTATGGCGTGTGCCACATTGGAAAATATTGTCGAAGAGAACCAAAAGAAAGGATTGTCTGCTTCAGCAAGTCTCCAGCTATGCAACCTGGATGATCGCATGTTGAGCTCAGCAGGCAAACATTAAATGCATCATTTGCGACTCTAGTTACTGCTCAGAACTCCTGGTTTAGTGGTACAACTACCAAAAAATTGGAAAATCTAGCCTGGTATGCCAATCAGACAATACATACATCTCCGCAGATCTTTCCAAGCGAACGCTCGACTGTTATCATTATGCCGGAGTGTCTTGCATAGCGTTCTCCTCATCAAGTCTCCACCATTTTAAATCCACTGTCAACAACATGTCTGACCTATACTCCTCTGATATTAAAAAGGTAACAAAGACCAAGCTTTCCGCTCATCTGAAACCATAGGATTCAAATACAAAGGTCACAGCTCAGAAGATCTCAAAAATTTCAATGTAATCTGTACCAACATACAGGAATCCAGCGAATCGGCAGAGGCACGACCTAGAACAATGGTCCAACGTCTGTGTGATTATCGGTTCGGAAATCATCAGACCTACTGCAGTTACACGTTTCGTTCGCCATGCAAGCTCTTCACATTTCAGGGAACAACGTCTACTGAAAATAGAGCTAAACAGTAAGAAGGATATGGAAACTGCTTTTTTACATTCTTGTTTGCTACGTGAGTTTCCCGAGTGCATTACTCGAAAGAAAAGGATGTATCGATGTTTGTAAGAAAAACAATGAGCGCAGTCTAATTCTTCTAGGCTTTCCAGAGGCTGCCAATGCGACGAGAGCTGTTAAACAACAACAGCACGACTACAAACAATGGCTTCAGATCGCAGAAACGATAACAGCGCAGAAGCGTGTCGTTGCGAGTACCCTTTGGATAACCCGTTCATCCAGTTATAAAGATGATGCACCAAATCTTTTGAAACTCACTTTTCTAACAACATTAATCCCTTGGGAGAACATGTATTAGATACAGATCACGGGGTTGATTTAGAAAATGCTGAAATGTTAAACGCAGTATTAAACTGTATAGCGAACGCTTACATGCTGAGGCGGTCAAAATTGCTAAGGTAGTTAATAAGGGGAATGGGGCAGAGATCTCCGAAATACGGCCATCAGAACTGATGCGGAAGTAATTAGGCAATATTCACCTTATACTCAATAGTTATTCGATTTTTGCTTTTTCATAACCTTGTTTAACATTAACCCCGTTACACGTTTAGAAAAGTGAGCCACACTATCGACCGACCTTGACCGTGTTCGCATGTGCATACACGACACAAACTGCCGGTCAAACGAGCCATGTGTGGTGAGGGCTTGATTGTATTGGTTGGCACGACGTCGACTGACAAATCAGATCGAAGTGGCAACCGGGACAGACATGTTTGAGGATCAGTGTTGTGGTTATTTGTTTTGCCTATAGGCGTGTCTTGTGTAATAAACGTGTTTGCCCAATCAGCTTACTCTTGTGTTGTGTGTTTTGCGAGTGAACACGTTGGACAGGTTGACCTCTGGGATGCATCAAGACACAGTCGATGTGGGTGGGTACGTGGTTAATGTTTGACCAAAATGTGATAATTGGCCAGACGTTCGCCATCTGCAACTTGGTGACCTTAAATTACCTAACGCAATCATTTCCGGCTGACCCACGATACCCGCTACAATATATTGGATTGCAACTATATGATGCAGTGGTCAATACAAACAAATTGCTCTGAGGATGAGGAATTGCATGATGTGTATGCTCGCGCAGAAAATCACTCAAATTTAATTTATCTGACCGACTAAATAGTGTGCAAATAGTCTGGAAATCCCTAGCCACGTAATCGTAGTATTATTTGGCGCTTTCTCCAAGAATACAACTAAAGCAAACAAACATCGCGAACATGTGTTACTGGTATCAGAGATATGTTTATTGTTATTGCATTTCATATTCATGTGCAGGACTGTTAGCCGAAAAGGAAGACTAATACCAGTTTTGTTCAGGTTGGAAATAAACGTGCGGCAGTCTAACACGCTTTTCAGTTAGTGAAATCTTATTACCTCCACGGGAGATAGTCAGCCGTTCTGTTTTGCAGTTACGGGACAATATAAGAGGATGTATTAGGTTTATGACTACTCATCCGTGCCAAGCCCATCGAACTATTCACAAAGTTGATCACGACGGTCCATAATGGAAGCACTGGGCTCGAGTTTCACTCTTATTTAGTTCAACAGCAGTGCATATCCTCCGCTTCGGGTGGGATTCGAACCCCCGACCATCACCATTGTAATCCCACGCCTTAACGACCTGGGCTACCGTCCACCGTTTGATCGATCGCAATTAAGCGTGTATGAATCTTTATTCAGACCGGTCCATTTGAGTAGCCATGTTTTGCCGACCAGTCCAGCCAGGATCATCTGTTGTGGTCGACCAACCGAACAGATCTCTGTGTCAGGTCTTCCCATCGGATACAGTGTAAGCTAACACCGATTAGATCTAATGGGCATTGTTGTTTAAGCTGTTTTTGGATGTATTAGGCTGTGATATTATGTGAAAGTTTAGTGGGCATGTTTCCGACGAAGAACACCATACAATTGACTTGTTAAGAATATAAGCAATGCAAAATAGCAGATAGATACTCAGGGCATCAATTTCATGATGAAATGGTGTACCATAAGCAAGATGATAATTTCGGCGAAATAAGTGGATCTAATACGCTCTTCAGAGTCTCCTGTTATAATTGAAACTAACTTTTTCTCTTCAGTTCATTCACTGCCATTATCATTCCGTTAGAAAGATTAGTGTGCCATGAATACAATACGTTCGTGTTAGAGAATGAATGTTTCGGCATTGCGGCAAACTTAGGCGTTTAATGTTTGCGGGTGTAACTACTTTGTTTTACCGGACCCCAAAACTATTGACCTTGACATGTTTTCCGTTCACGGGTGCTACGTGACTGCTCTTCTCTACCGTTGTACACGTCTTGGCTATCGCGATACAATCTCCACTGTCCTGTGCGTTTTCTCTTACCTTCATGGGACGTTGTTGTAGTAGTCGATCTAATACACGATCCGTGTGTGAGTGACAAAATTATTTAATATAATTCTATTCGTGACCGTAAGTTTTAACCGACTCATGTTTGCAGAATTACTGAAGAAGAACAAGTGGAATAGAAAATAACGGGAATTATTCCGTAGCTTGTGGGATACTATCGTCTGGACAGCGGTCTAGTGTTGCTTGACAGTGACACAATACGAACACAGCTTATTTTTTATACCAATCGCCACCTTTTTATTGTACTCGAACGAAGCGAACGTGGGGAAATTAATTTCACCAATTGACCGCTTATGGGAAGATCACGTTTCCCAAGTCATTTGTAGTGAACAATATTCTCTAGGTTAAACTAATGAAGGAACAATAACTCGTGGAAATTGTGTTCATCGAACGCAATGCAACAGATGTTTTAACCTAACTTACGTTGCTTTACTGACACCTAATCGTCAGACTCTTGATCTCCGACACTTAATCTCCAGACATTTAATCATCAGATATTTAACCTCCCAAGTCACTTAATCTGCAGTTACTTAAATGATTTCAAGAACGTCAATCTTTCCGTAGTTGAGTATCGCTGAATTGCTTGAGGTGTCATGTCATATGTGAACTAGGGATGAAAGCAGATTATGGGGCAGACAATGATTTAAGCCCATGACTCAAAGTGAGAGGTTGAATGAACTGTTATCTTAATTGGAATATACTTTTGTTGGAGGTCGACGAATTAGAGGTAGAAGAGATAACTTTGCACCAGCTATATTTCCACCTGAAACCTGGAATAAGCATGAAGATGAAAATAGTAGTGTTGCCCGAAGCAAGTGCTAGGATTCATATCAAGCAGTAGAAGAAGTATGCTGTGATATGCACCAGGACATCTCGAGCAATTCAGCGATACTCAACATCGGAAAGATTGACGTTCTTGAAATCAATTGCATATCTCTTATAAATTAATTTAAACGTATTCTAAATTCTTCAGAAGTTATCATTTGGGGATTAAATGTCTGGTGATTAAACTTCTGGAGATCAAGTGTCTGACAATTGAGTGACTGACGATTAAGTGACCGGACACCCTTTCGTTGAGATATGATAATAATTCAAACGTAAGCCAAATCCCGTGAAACATTTTGGTAAAAATAGATTACAACCAAATAACCAACATAATTTGCTTTCGCACGAAAAAATATATAAAAATATCAAGTTCGTTCTTCAATAAGAAAATAATGTAGAAATGATAAGATAGATCCAATGTAACATACAGCTGATTTTCAGTTGTAAAATCACAATAAATCAATAAATCAGTTTCGTTCTTCACCAGGAAAATAATGTCGAGATGATAAAAAAAGATCCAATGTAACACAAAGCTGATTTTTAGTTGTAAAATCACAATTATTTCCAGTTTTCACGAGAGAAATACGAATGGATCTGTTTGAAAGAAGGGCGCTGTTCTGCGCTGAGTTGCCAGCATCGTTTCATCAAATTGTAGACTTTCTCGCCATTGCGATTTGAAGGCGGCAACGGATTAGGCAATCGATAACCGCTCGATAAACGGGATAATAGTTGGGAGTTTGGGATTCCTATTGTAAAGCAAGCTTGGTTAGATATTCATATGCGTAGAACTACACGGATTATTCTCATCCAATCAGCTTTGGGTTGCTCAAGGTTAAAATTGACTTAGAGTTTCGGATTATTTGAAATAATCACGAAGAAATACTTGTAGCTCAGATATTGGTTGTTTATTGTTGCTTGTTTGCAATCAGACACAGAAATAGCGCATTGAAATACGTCTCCATATCAATAGCAATACAATTTTAATCACCACATCAATCAATTAGTAAATGTGTTTTATTGACTAGCAACGTGATACAACTCTTCCAAAGGGTTGATTGGGTAGGATTGTAGAGATATGACCAAATTTAGAAGCTACTGTTGGGTAGATTGTTGTACAACGTAAATTTTATCGAGAGATGATGATGTACGTCTGGACTGCCATCGACAAAAGCAAGCTAAATGTATTACTTTGATTTACGGATAAATCTCAATCAACTAGTTCATTGTTAACCTATAATGAACTCTGCACTAATTCTGCAATAAAGCCAAATTTTCAAATTCTACTGCGTATGATTTATGTCAACGCTTCAGCGTCATTACGGGATGTCAGCGTTATGAGCGCAATTTATCTGATTTTTGGGACTAAAAGCAGATTTCATTTGGGATAAATTCACCAACGATTAAAAGAATTTTGGTAAAGAGAATTAACACATAAAACACAACAGAATTGCTGTATGAATAAAAATGCAAACAATTAATAGTATATAGCGACTAGAGTTTTTAAAATGTACAGCTCACGAAAGATTTTCCTTCGCATATGTAAGTCCAAATTTGCTTTAAATATAGACAGGCCACGGAGAGTTCACCACTTATAGCGGTAGGAAATACCCGAAAAATAAAAACATGCATGGCAAACATTGCTGCAAACAATCATTTGGGGAACTTGGGTTGTAGAGTCACAAGGTATGTCCCTGTGTCACCCTCTCTCACCCGACACTTTTAAAACAGGGGCCTTGTGAATGTAGATACAATTCTATAGATAAGAACAATATCGCGATGCATTCACAGTTGGGTAAAGTCACATAGATCCTGACGTTGCAATCTTTTTGTGTACGGAACATGACAAAGATCACACCGCTAAATTTGTCACAATGTGATCATGTACATAAAAGCGTATAACATCTGTTCGCAACAGTAGAGCCCAGAACTTTATCGCATATTTTATGGCTTCTTTGTTACGAACTTGGCTCTTGCTCTCAAATATATAATGAACTCTATTCATTCACTATGATCCTTTGCCGTAAAGCACCATAAACATAAACCAAAGGCATAGCGTTGCGTCAAGTGAATTAGATCTCTACACGTTCCCCATACTATTGTATCGACGTAAATGAAACGCACGAGTTTGCTATTAACGGGATTGGTTGAAACGATTACTCAAGTTTAGTCGTTAACCGCTTATCTTTTGGTCGTTTGGATGCGTGTGAGTAAAGAAATACGAAAAAATATCCAAGTGAAAAACACAACAGTGCATGCGACTAACCTTTGTAAGGCTCTTCGCCTAGAGTCAATATCTCGTACATAACCACAGCAAACGACCAAACATCTGACTTTATCGAGAACACATGATCCCCGCTTGCAGCTTCAGGAGCAGTCCACTTCAGAGGAAACATCCCAGCTGAAATTAAGATAAACCTCATGAATTAGTTATCCAAAAACAACTTGTTATTGATTCGTCGTTAAAGGAAACTGAGGTGAAGTGAAATGAAGATCGTCTTGCTACGTTGAACTAGTTTCACTTACTGGCCGTGTATTCACCTTGTTGCACTAATCGGGCCAAACCGAAATCAGCGACTTTCACCGATAAATCTGTGTCCATCAACACATTGGCTGCACGTAGATCTCGGTGGATGAAATGCTTTTCTTCCAAGTACGACATGCCAGAAGCAATCTGAACACAACCGGGATAAAGTGTATAAGGACCCACTCCAATTCGCATTCAAGAACACATTATGAATCACTGAACGTAAGTTAAAATATTTCGTACTGTATTATGTTGGTTGAGCGGCACGCTGTACAAAAATAAATGTACATAAAATGGCAGAGTTTATCTTATTTTTATATACATAAAGTCCGGCACCTCCACTGAAATGGAATGTATCCGTAGAGCTAAAAGCAACAGAATTCTTATACAACCAAGAACATTTTGGTTAATATTTCTCTTACACCTTTTGATGTATATTTCATATGTTGTGTTTGTCTGGCAGTCAACAAATTACCCAGTTGAAATACAACTTCACTCCACTTCACTTTGTGCTAACCTGGCTTTGTCAATGTTCAGAGCTTTCGTATTTGTTTTATAAGGCCTGGAACGGCAGTTCTTGAATTGAACTCTTCATAGAGATATACGCGCCATTTAACATTCGATAGACATTTACATTAAAATGTAAGCAAAGCTGCCTCAATAAAGTGAACTTGAACGACCCTATTTTCTACATGTTTACACACGTGCATTCCCAAACAGTTAACGGTGCTGCATTACACCGACTGTGGGACTTAGATTAGTCCTCACATAAAAGCTAAATTTAAATTTGCAAATGAGGATTTATCCTCGAGTTCGCAAACGATCAGTTTGTTATGCGCCATTTAAGCCATTACTGAATTTAATAGGGACTGCTGCTTGTAGAAATCACATTTCTCCCAAATAAAGTATGTGATAGTCCAAGTTATGTAGTAGAATCTAAACAACCCTGAGCGTTATTAAATGAGCCATTTTCTATTTGCGTTTGCATGGGTTGTGGTTGTTGATGTTGTTGGCCCCCTTAGATCGATGTCGATCACAGATGCATGCGCATGCTAGTTTCATTCGGTTCTCCGCAGATTTTTAACAATCTCTCCCGCGAAAGATATTGCTCGGTTTGCACGAGCATTATCTTGAAATTCAAATAACCATTTTAAAATCTCACTGTAAATTCACCCCATTAACGGATGATAAATGACTTATAACGTAGTATATTATTTACCTGCGTCATCCACATAATTTGATCTTGTAGCGTGATTGTTGACAAAGCCGACGGTGCTGATTTTCGCAAGTAATTCAACAAAGATCCTCGGGGCATTAATTCCATAATAATCCATACAGGTTCATTGTGCGGTTTCGTACAAACTCCCAGAATTTGTACGATCCTTTGATGATGCAGTTGGTACATGCAACGTGCCTCGTTGATGAACTCATCAGCATTTCCAGAGGTCGTTCGACCAACACGTTGTTTCACGGCGACCTTCAGCTGGTTGTTCCACGTGGCTTCGAAAACTTGACCAAAGTTTCCCTGACCGAGTAATAAGTCCAACTGGATGCTGTTGCGTTCGACTTCAAACTCGCGGAAGCTCAGCGGCGGTCGGTAACTCATGGGACAGGGGTATTTGAGTGGGAAATTATATTTTTCAGGAAAACCTGCAATACACATTAGAAGAATATTTATATATAAACACTAGGAAATCATACAATGGTTGATTACATATTTGAATGAGCGTGCGACTCTGTGTGTGTATGTATGTATGTATGCATGTATGTATGTATGTATGTATGTATGTATGTATGTATGTATGTATGTATGTATGTATGTATGTATGTATGTATGTATGTATGTATGTATGTATGCATGTATTTACTTCACTCGCGGATGGACATTTTCTTACTGTTATACATCTGGTTAAAAAGATTAATTTCCTTTCCGTTTCCTTATGCCTACGTCTGGTTGAATTCTGTAACCGGACATACATATGTATTTAGTTACTGGGTGAGGTTTCATGCGTTAAACTCGTGAATATTCTTGTTTGAAACCCAAGATACGGGATGCTTGAATAAAAACTTTGTGTTATCTTGAGGCTTCGCGACGCCCGAACACCAAATCATTTCAAGTAGCCCAGATGAGATCATGCCTACCAAGTTTATAGTAGTGATGCAAGAATGTTTCCCAACGCAGCATTTTATATTGACCCCGATGAAATAGCAACTCATTTGTTTGTGAATATTTACTTCCTGCAACCTCTAAATTTTAATATCAACAGCAAACAATATGATATTTCCTTCACTACAACTGGTCCAACCTCCTAGCATATATGTATGATCTTCACTCATGACATCTTTTCTTCTGCCAACATCAACTTGGAAGTGTTTTTCATTTAGATAGTCGCTTATCCAATTCAGCAACATTCTGGTAATTACATAGGCTTCAATTTTTTATTTATTTCCTGGCTATGGTTGACTTTACGGAAATTTTTTGAAATATCAATGTGGCAAGCATGCATATACTATGTGCATCTATTTTGAAGGTCTCAAAAATAATAAAATGAAAAAGGGTGAATAGCTTTTTGTTTCAGAGCACATGCATGGAAAACACGTCATTATGTTCAGGAACATCTTCACTGGATTATAAATTCAACTAAGGACACTGTGGCGTACAGATGAAGCTGTATCAGGTAATGGTAACAGATTTTTGAGTATTAATTACATCCTTTCTGTTATTTTATCCCCTATCTGGACCATGATTTTCGCGTTTTTTGAATAACACTAGTGACCTAGAAACTCGAGTAAGGTATTCATTAGGCAATGTAAGTAATAGCGTGCTAATTACACAACTTGGATTAAAGCTTATTTTTAATCATCGTTATCACCACTCCAATTAAAACCATGTTTTACTGAAAGAATAGCAGATCACGTTCTAAATGAACTTCTTCCGGAGGCCCCTCGGAATGAGTGAAGTCGCGAGCGAAAACACGAGGGAAATCAAACTCACGAGAGTAGAATTCGACCAGTTTTTTTATGGTCGGAAATACGTCCGAAGATTTCACGTAGAAGCTTTCTCCATCCTCGGTTGTTTTAATACGTACGTGCAAAACTTGCTTCGAATTGGTCTCCTTTCTGGTTAGCAGCACCGAGATGGCATATCCTTCCTGACCTGCAATGTGTTTAAGTCAATTTAAGATTTTATACGATAAACTGCTGGGATTACAAATGATTTTCCAGTAGCACATACATTTCCGTCACGCAAACTCACACACACACCCAACGCACACTCAGAAATACTTTTAATGAATGACCAACCTTTAATGTGATAATCGTAAAGCGTTGAAAGATATTTCGGACCGGTCGAGTGGACATTGTCGTGAAAAAATTAAAAGCAATCGGTTAGAGCAGTTCTGGGTAGCGTATTACTTCTGACACGGAAGGTTCGTCAGACCATGCTTATTTGTCAGGAACAATCAACGCGATTAAATATCACTACAACCACCACCACTATCTAAACAGGGGCATCAATTCGCGTAGACAAAGACAAGTTCAATTTGAGTATTTACGCAGTAGAACGTGGAAGCAGTCAAGGTCAATCGACACCGAAGTTCATGTGAGCAAATCTAAACGGTCGACAACTGTGCGGGAGAGAGGTTTTAAAAATATATAAGTTAAACACCATTCCAACCTTAATAAATATTTTACTACTGCAACTTCGAATTCAATTTTGTGGAGATTTCTGTCCCGTCTGTCTTTTCAACAACATGTGTTCTATCCTCAGGGATGTCAAGTGTCTACGCGTATAGACTTAAGGCTTAATGCTACGTCGCAGTAAATTTACAATGTCTAAGTTCACACGGTGGCCAGTGTCCATCATAGATTCAGCCGAGTTTTATTAATGCTTAATACGTGATAAACACGATTAGCAGAGCAGATATTATGAATATTGAAGCCGCTTTTAAAATTCTATTTATCGATTCAGATACCACTTTTATAAACGGTATACATACCGTAGTTCGCCATTTTGCTCTTTTATTGGTGTTGTGTAAGAACTAGGTTTAATTGTCATTTTACAAGATTCAAGATTCAAGATTCAATGATTTATGGTTAAAAAGTTAATACTTTACAACACCACAGGATTACGGTATGAATAAAACATGAAATTTACAATAGTATAAAAGCAATAGAGAATATCAAATGTAAGGCTCACGAATGATGTTCGTTTGCAAGTGCAAGTCCAATTTCGCTTTAAAAATCGCCAAGCAAGAAGAGTCCACCACATGTTTGGGTAGGGAATTCCAAAGAAATATAGCTCGTACGGCGAAAAAATGTCGCCGACAATCAATACGGGAACTTGGAACGTAAAGGGATAAGGTATGTCCGCGTGTTACTTCTCCATCACATACATCAAGCAAGTGTTTTAGTGGATATCCTTCGGTAGACACAATTCTATTGGTCACAATAATATCGCGTCGTATCCTCCTTTGGGTAAAGTCACATAGACCCAGACCTCGCAGTCTTTCGGTATACGGAACATTGCGAAGACCCATCACTAACTTTGTTGCTCTATGATAGATTTTATCGAAGAGAGCAATATCTTTTCGCAGCCAAGGAGCTTAGACCTCGACCGCATACTCCATCGTAGGGCGAAGGTAGACATTCATTATCCTTGGTAACGCTACCAGGGAGAATCTTCCAAATATACTTCGAACGATACCTAACAATCTGTTGGCCCGTCTATATATATTCTGGCAGTGCAATGTGCTCTTCAGGTGACCGCTAATCCACACTCCAAGATCTTTTTCTAACGAGCTCCATGCAAGGTTTTCAGTTCCTAATCGATATGTCCAAGGAACATTCTTGCCAAGATGGAGCATCTTACATTTCTGTATGTTGAATCACATGTCATTCATGGCCGCCAAATTCGACACGCTGTCTCTTAGATCTATACGACGTTGACTGTCTTCTTCCTAAATCAAAGCAACCTATGTGCACAACTTCACGAACTGAAAATACGTGTACTCGAATAAAGCCATTTTTCTTTCTTTCTTTCAACTATGGAATTAGCTATGAATCTGGATATCTGACTTTGATGCGACGAAGCGTATATCAGAATTACGTATGTCGAACGAAGCTTGGATTTTACCTTGGCACTTTTGCGCCAAACAGTTCAGAAAGGGGAGAATTCCCGGCCATAGATTCCACTTCTTTAGTAACTTGATTCGAATGTCCAAGTCGTTTAATTACATACCAAACGCCCACGGTCTGTCCCGTTTTAAGGTGGCGATTAGCTAATAGACGTACCGCCACCGCAATTGATATGAAGCAATCACTTTAGATTGCCCTTAAAACTTAATTTAGCTGCAACGTGTAATGGTCTTCACCGAGCAAGCACAGCATTCTGACGATTCTTCTCAATTCTCGAAATTTATACTTCGCTCTGACTAGCTTGAGAGTATCGCAGCATGATTGGGTAAGCTGTCTTAATTCGCAATAAATTAGCCAGTATTTTGTGGGCTCACATTCCGACATTTACAGCCATGATCCAGTTGTAGAGAGGAATGAGAGCCACACAACACAATGGTCATTTTTGGTATCTTGAGCGCTTGGCAGGAAATTACTCTGTGATTCTCTATCTAAACATAGTGGTTGGACGTGCGAATCCTATATAGCAGTGGCTTTCAAATATAGCTTTACTATTTTTCCATTGTTTCAAGTCCACAATGTTTACTGTCTCCATATGATGACGACCAACGACCAACAACAAACAACTGATTTTGGAGTATATATGTGAGGGATTTGAGTACCCCAATTCACTGGCCATTTCAAGCTTCTTGAGAACTTGGTCAGGAATCAGTTGTGATTCCGTACCTGAACATTGTGGTTCGTTGTAAGTAAAATGGCTGTCGAAAATTTCCCGAAATAAACAAATGTTTACCCCTCAACATCCACGAGGACAGACCGATCATGTAGAATATTGTCCAAACATGGTGGTGTATAAGGGATGGGGATGTGAGCACCACACCACATTGGTCCAAACGTCATTGAATTGTACATATTATCCATGTTAAGCTGCCGAATGTTCACACCCTAGCCCAGTGCATTAACCCGGTTGCTATAGCAACCGAATAAACCATTCGTTTATTCTTGTCCGTTTTCAGCGTACAGTCTCAGCGAACGTAGCATGTGAATCTTGGTCGATATAAAACTCCCAAACGTACTGCATTCTTCTTCTGGCTCTGCATGTTTATGTGTTCATTCAACTGTCATGATCCTTTAATGAGACCGCCAATAACAGAACGTGTCAACATTTTGTTTATGGAAAGCTGTCCTCTGCTATCAACACAACCCATCCGGGTACATTTATATATTGGCCACTTAGGTCTTGACCGTTAAATCTGTTAAAACCGTTTAAAGATTAAACAAAGTTATACTTGAATGCCACTGTTGCATTGGGTTTGTAATTTCGGGGATGTGAGCAACACATCACTTCGATTAAAGACTGTTTGTAAACTCGATATGTATACGCGAAAATGATGATACGAGTGATAGATTTGTATATGTTCCATACGTTTTAATTCTGGAGGCTTGCGTACCAGGTTTCAGTAACCGGACTGTTCTTATAACACGAAATGTCAGCCTTTTACATCTGTGTTCTGGAAATACACAGTGAACTTTTCCTTGGCGAGTAAAAGCGGAAATACGAATTCGTGATATCCGAAATGTGCGCTTATATTTTGAGAAGGATAATTGTGTTAAGACTTTAGACAATATTGCCAGACAACCGATATTAACGAACTGATAAGATTTCGTCATGGAATACAGTTTACCATTAACAGAAATAATATAATAATATTCTTATTGAATATGATTAGAGAAATGATCTAATTGTGTGAAAGTTGTTTTGAAGTTGAATCACTGAACTATCAACTCACTCCCACATTTTCGTATTATGTATGTTCCAACCGGAGTGCCCGGTAGAAAGAGCCGTTTCTCGGCCGATAAACGATCAATGTCTTGATAAGCGTCCATGGTTTCAACTCCTCCATTTTCGAAACGGACATAATTCCCCGGTACATATCCAAATATCTGGGAAAACGGTTTTTTCGCCCGAATCCAGCCATCAAGATCCTTTTCTTTCGTCAAAAGTACATCACCCTTTTTCAAGGACAAATCTCCTTCAAACGTTTCATTGTAGTCAAATTTTGCAACTATTTTGAAATAGTTCGATGTGCCGTCTAGCGAGTCTGTTTCAGTATCGGTATCAACATCTAGAGCAGGTTGCTTTTCGTTTAGTGTATTCAATCTCAAGTAGCAAATCTCTGCAGCGTCATAACGTTCAATGTCAACGTTTTCAATTTCTTCATTGTTCTTCTTCCGACATTTAATTCTATGTTTGCACATTCCGATAGAACCACAAGTTTTTCTGCAGTGTAATCGACACAGTGGATGCACGAACTGGGAACGTTAGCGCAACTCAATCAAAATCCAACTGCGCTGAATGATCGCTTTACAGGTGATAACTTTTGTTACTTAAATATGACAACAGCCATCAGAATGACAGAAATATTTATTGAAAATCAATTGCATATGTTAGAGGTTTGTGGCAGGTATCCATGTGATCAAAAATCAAGCTATATTGAAAACCTGCAATAAATATAGTTTTTCAATCATTCTTCAATTCTATTCATTACACACTAGATGAGTTTTGATATCGATTTTCGTGTCAAAATCACGTGCAAAATGAACCCGAGAATGTCAAACAGAATGTTTCGTGTATGCATATTTGTTTCAAAGAAGCTCACGACACGTAGAGAATGAGAGTTTGCTTAAAATCAAATAAATCTGCGATTACATGTACATCGCCTGTAAAGTTACGTATGAATGATTTTGGCACAGCAAAATTGGTGAGCTGTTGGAAACTGCATGAATTAACTTGATTCTCTTGAAGCAGCTGTAATTAACGTCCAGCGAAGCGTGAAAAATCGCTTTTGAAACCGAAACATTACCGTCGAAATCTTGAAAGCTTTCATCGAAGTAATATTTACAATCAAACACGTTAAGCTGGTAATATTTCGCTTCTGACACAGAAGCTTCGTCATATCTCAGGTTTCAGTACGAGCGGGGATCAAGTTTTGATTGTATTTACCTGAGCAGACAGTGATGATTAATATCAACTAAAACACTTCCGTTTAAT